>JAWQRP010005619.1:0-10516 GCA_033557875.1 Quadriops clusia
TTCATCAGTTAACTCAACACACGCATTATCAGGTGGAAAAATCGTAATCCCTTGAACATTTTGTGTGATGTCGTCTTCTTCTAAAATGGCAAGAGCTTGCTCAAGTGAAAAGCCTCTGCAAAAAATATATTGATGAACCCCTATTTGCCTAACGTCCTGCATATAGGACATCAGTTTATCAGCTCATAAAAAAAAATAAATTGTAATATATTTAAAATTTATAAGCATTCATTTCGAAAACTGATTATTTAACTATACATCTGAATACTTATTAAAAATTTATATTTGACTATTCACTTTGTAAAAACTTACCTAGCAAATCGTATACCCCAATCTTCCATTTTTTCTAAACTACAAATTTTGAACTAAATAATTTTGTATTAAAAATCACTTCTAATGCACCAAACACGTCTGAACACATTCACTGGTTCTTCTAGAATGGTAAAGCGCAAATGTACTGAGCAGGTGATCTTTTTTTTTTAGAAAAAAGCCATCTGCAAACACCGTCCTAAGTGTAGGACGTTAGGCATATATGGGTTAAGGTATTATTGTAAATCGAAACTTTGTATCGTTGTTGTTGAAATATTTGTTGAGAAATACATAGTTGTTGGCGGGGCACAGTTACGTTACAATGAAACAATAGAGTAAAGGTTTGTTATGGTTCTTCTAAATTGTCGAAACTAGTGGTTGACTCCAGGAAATCAGACTTTGTTGCTATTTTTGTCGGTTTTTGTATTGTGTTTTCGCGGGCAGTTAAGGGTGCACGCCTTTAATGTGAGATATTGGTATGAATGCGTTAAGCACATCAGACTTACCCAGTCTCGGGATGCTGAAGACCTCATGGTCTGTAGAAGCGTCCGTTCCTGTGGACTGAAGGGGTGCCAAAGCCCTGTGGCAATGTTGGCATCGCCCGTGGTGGGCACTTTAGTCGTTGAAGCCGAGTCCCTGTGGATCAGTAAAGGCTTTCTCGGCCTTCGTTCGGGCCTGTCGAAACCATTACTATTGTAGTTGGGTCTGGTCTGATGATGTTGAAGGAATTTATACTGGTCGTTCTTCTCGTTGTTGTAATTGTCATTGTTGGTTCGTAAAGGTGTTGAATCGTTGTTTTGTCTGAGTCTCTTGGTCGATGCTGGGCTTTCGTATAAATTAGGGATGTAAGAATAGGCATCGGGAAGTTATTTTTGCAAGGTTTTGACTTCCCCTGTGTGATACGTAAATCAGAGGCTTAAATTTTCCTTGCTGCGCGTTGTTTGTTAGGTAAAAGTCCTGTGGCTGTGCCGGTAAGATTGGGCACAAAATCCTGTGTTTTATTTATTTAATTTTAAGTTAAGTTAAGATAATGAAATGAAAAGAGACTATGAGGTCACTGTAGAATTTTCTCAGTCCACGGTAAGTGCAATTTTAACTTCGACTCAGACACTACACCCAACACTAACAATTATACAATTTGCATTTTGTCTACATCCAAGGTTTACACGTCAAACAATTCTTTTGTCCTTCAGACTCAAGAAACTTAGCTACCTTCAGTTTATGAAAACATGCTCCTTTCGTGCCTATATGGGCAACTACGATATACAACTCAACAAGTAGGTGTCCTAACCACAGACGATCACAAGCCAAAAACATCACGAGCCACATAATATTCTTCTTTATTTAATTCTTAATTTTGTCGGTTTTCAGTACTGTCACAATACATATAAAATTTTTGTTTTGTCAGGTACAAGTGAATCTGTTAATTAGAACCCAGTAATTTTACGTATTAAATTTCCGTTCTTAATAAAAGTAATTAGCTAAGTAAATAATTTATTTTCAAATGTAATATCGTTGGCGTCCTCATATGAACCGAGCATCGAAGCGTTCGTTTTTTTAAACTCGTTTATTACCGGCGCACATATAACAAAAAGCCTAGTATCCGGGCATATTTCATTACTCCTGTATATAGCGACGACATAAGACCCGGAAACCACCGCCATTTAGTAGCGCCATCTGCACGTACCGTCCGTATTTTCGCCGGTCCACATTTAACTCCACTCATATATTTGTGAGTAAGTCGAGGGAAAACTGTCTAATAAATATCATAAACCTAAGCTAGAGGCTGCAGCAATAATCAAGATGAAGGCGTTGTTGGCGTTGTAAAGCTCGGATCGTTTCCCGACCCATTTACCAACTTGTCGGATTGATGTTTCCTTCTATTTAACTACCATAAACGTGTATAGCGGCGATTCAATTGGAAATATACTCACTTCGACCCTATGTCTCAATTATGGATTGCTACCCCATTCGTACGCGTTCCAGTAAACAAGATTGTGGGCGAGGGTTGAAGGTAATAAAACAAATTGACTTGTTGTAATCTATACGCCAGGTTGTTGCTAAGCTCATTGGGGTAGGATAGACATTGTTTTTTAAATGTTGTTTACATCTATTTTTTTTAATGATCCCGTGTGAACAGTTTAATACATGTTTGATATCCTGAAAACAACATACCTTGTATGTACCTATCTATTTAAATTTTATTATTATTTGTTTTTATAATTTGTGGGTAACGTAAGTCTGTGGGTAAGGTAAATGCATCTATGTAAATTTCAGAAGTCTGATGATGTCCACTGGACGAAACCGATAGCTTGCTGATATTAAAAACTCATCAGGAGCGGTGCCTTTCTTTAACATAATTATTTACATCTAATGAGACAATATTTTGCCATGAGCCATTACAGCAATTCCCGACATATATCAAGAAGGACATTATTAGATGAGGCATCGGGGCCTTAACTAACGTCTTGAAGTCGAAAGTTGGCTCGAATAATTCCGACATTAATGGAAGTGGAACGGCAATCAGTAGGTAATAACGATGGTGACAAGCAGCAAGGAGCTATAATGCAATTAATATCCAAACTGATTTAATGGAAGAACCATTTGTCGCACCTCTCCAAGGAGGGCAACGTATATATTCTCGGAGGAAGGTTTGCCCTGCCTGAAACGTGACTCCTAGCTGGCTTAATACCCGTCTTTAATACAGGAAAAATGTTTCATGATCCACAGTTCAAAAGGTCACTCATCTCTAATATTTACTGAAGAAATATGAACTGCCCTTCAATCGATTTTCTATTATATTTGAAAAGTCTACACAAAATAAAACGTCAACTAAGAGAGAAGCATTGTTTATTTGTTTTTAAAGTACATTTTTGGAGAAGTTTTGTCCTACTTGAATGCTAAGGATGAAAGCTTTTCGTGGTATTTATGAAACATATCCTTGTATGTTTGCAGCGAGCAATTCAGCAGTACATGTGTACTTTCAAGCTAAAGTACTGTTCAAAGACATCATTCTTTAAAATTCAGGCCAGCGCTCCTTCCCAATGAATTACTTCCAGAGCAATTAGCGCAGACGTACAATATTAGAATGGCTGCGAGGAAAAACTGTAATTAAAAAGTGCAAGCAAATGAGAAAATCGGTGAAAACAATGTAGGCGGAGAGTGCATTAGTTACAATGGGCGCTGACAAATTGTATTCTTAATAACAAATGTCCTGAAATAAAGCCGCCGTTTTAACAAACGCTTTTCTCTTGAGTTTCGTTTTGGAATACCACCTCGCCTCTGCTGCTCGATCGCTTTTCAAACATGCCACTATCGCATATTTATTGATTAGAGGAAATCCGATGCGGCTTAATTCCCTTAGTTTTTTCCTGTGCTGGAGGATGGAAATTTCTGCAATTTCGCTATTAGTAACCTATCGTTATTTTAGGCACGTATGCACATTTTCACACTTTTGCCCTTATTTTTTATAAAAACTACTGCAAATAACTCAGAGTTTTACTGAACTTCCCGATGTTAAAATATATTGCGATCGAAATAAACTGTAGCAATAAAAAATCATTTTTTGATGTGTCTACTAAAATATATTTCCTAAAAAATTATTACTTTCGACCGGTTAATTTATAACCTTCCTATTTTCAAGTAAATTTGTTTTTGGTTTTCGAGTTGTTTCTTAACTATAGCAACCCGTATAACATTCCAATAGGACAGCTTAGAGCCTCCGGTTGCTAAAAGCATTGCAAAATGAATATTCAGCGAACTCGTATGTGCAACTGTTGTTTAATAATATAAAGCCTAAACATATGTAACCATTAAACATACGTACATCGCCCAAAGTTGCATAGGTTGTGATAAACCACAAAACAAATTCCGAACAATCCCTTAGGGCAAAATTTAATTCTCGCTATTGCTATTGCCCGCATTGTGCCTTACCTAATGCCAAACCATAACAGTTTACAATATAGTTTAGTGCTATGTAGCTAATATGCATCGTGCGGAATGCAATTGCCGTACATTATGGAAGATTCGTGATCCTTGCGTGAACATGTAATTCGTTTCAATAATTTAGGGTTCCTGCGTTGTGTGCTATAAATACTAAATACTTCTAGCCTCCGGAGTGCCGCAGCAAATTATCCATTTGGTGCTTAATTGCACTAACAGAATTGGGTAAATAAATCAGTCAGCATGTAATCCCTTCGGCTGTAGTGTAAACAGTCATCATTTCTTCTGTTCAAACATGTCGATGTGATAGGTATATTTCTAAACAGTGGATTGATGCTAAAATTGCATTTCAATTTCAGATAGGTATGTATATTGTAACAATACCGGAAATTGAGGAACTTATTATTGTTCCTTTAATCGGTCGTTTTCTTTGGCGTGAAAGTCTAGTTATTAATTGGCGGTCCATATCGTTGTGATTTTAGTAACTTCGTTCTTAGAATCAATTGCAAATTCATGTAATAAATTTGTTTCGCTTAGAGCTCTGATAACTCAGAGGGAACAGGAATGAATCAAACACATTAAAATGGCAGATGCCGGTTTAATACATTTATTATAAACATTCTTGTGCAATCAAATTTACAGAGGCATTACATTCATCTTTGGCACTTGCCTAGCTTAAATAATACTTGACACAGTGGGTCAAAAAATTGAACATCTGGCAGTTTTATACAAACAATATTGCCCTTTACGAATGACGAATTAACAGTACTAGATAATAGGTTTGTTTTATCATAGTGTCAGGATCAGTTAGGAACTAACTGCGACTGCGCAGTAAGTAAAATCCGTTCTATCATAATTCCAAACATAGTTGTCGTCATTTTGCCAGTTGTTTTATCATGACCCGGATTCAATCAGAAACATGTTTCAAGTAGTCAGATTTGTTCCCTGGCAAGTCTAGGTGTAGATTGTCAGAAACCTACGCAATTGCGTAATATTTATAGCCGCTTCGGTTTGTTGATATATTGTCAATACTGTTGTATTAAGTATTAACAAATTAAAAATTACTTATTTCAAGATAAGTACTCAAGTATGTATTGTAGTGTGGTCATTATCGTAGGTACGCTGTTTTTTGCTCGTTAAATATATTATTCATTAAAATCACCAGAAAAGAGGTTATGTTAGGAAAAACCGAAGTCAACTATAAATTTCTTTTAGGAGTTTTAAAATAAAATGAGTGATTTTGATGATTCTGATCACTCAGATGCATCGATCTTATCTTCAGACGATGAAGGTTTAGAGGAGCTCTTTCAACCGCCAAGACAAAAAAATGAGAACTTTTTGGGTAAGCGGAAATTATTGTTAAGAAGACTAAATTATAAAAGTCATGAAAGTTATATGTTTACCTACTAAATGTATTTACGAGCAGTTTAGCTCTTGTTAATACAATTACCATAAAATTAATATAAACAATTTGATCGTAGAAATAGTGGTCCCTCAATATGAATATGATCCCACATAATATGATGTTTCCTATTTATTGCCATTTTATAACATTTTGTAGGTTCAAATTTATTATGGTTCAGCGGACACCAAATTAGTAGTTTTAGGGATGTCTCAGATCGATTTGTCATTGCGACAAGTAAATAAGAGGAAAATGAGGAAAATTTCAAATTTAGGCTTTCCGTGCTTCATGAGTGGATACGATTTTTTGAATGTCTTCTGCATTTATCATACAAATTACCCATAGGTAAATGGCAAGCTCGGGGATCGACAGATAAGGAAATAGTCGAAATTAGAAAAAAAGCAAATCTAGGAGGATTTTAAAAAGGAACTTGAATTGCATGTAGATAAACCGAAACAAGGGTTTGGAAGTACTAACAATGGTTCTTCCAAAATAAAGAAGTGTCTGTCAGAATAACTGGGATATCGGAAAATCTAATTCATAGGTTCCACATTATTTTACAAACCATTACGAGTGGCCACGCTATAAATGTTTCCAAGTTTGTATTCTAAAGATTGTATGCAAAAGAGACTGCTGAATATTATGTTCAGTTATATTCGTGGTATCCAATGCCACCGAGTGTACACAAAATATTAATACACAGTTCTAAAACAATAAAAAGCTTGTTACTTCCTATTTGGCAATTGAGCGAGGAAGCCCAGGAAGCACGTAATAAGGACTTCAAAAAGTACAGGCGAGATTTTTCTAGAAGATGCTCTCGGGAGAAAAATAATGAAGACATTTTTCATTTTCTATTAGTGTCTTCCGATCCTTATATAACATCCTTAAAATGCCGACAGATTACGTCTTCCCGTAAATTGGACCCAGAAACCCTCGACTTGTTGGACAAAGACGAAGGTGAAGAATAAGAAGGTGAAGAAACAGACGAGGAAGCCACGGAATGCGAGGATACTGAAGAAGGGCAAACCGATGAATCCGAAAATGAACATGAAAAATTCTTTTTTTTGCCTAAAGACTATTTTTTTGTATATTTTGTAAATAAGTATGATCATGTAAATATAGATTTAACGATATAAATTGGTGCAGCTGTTTATATTATAAAGAAAACATAGAAAAATTAACAGTATAAAACCAGTGATATGGCTGGGGACGCAAAGAGTGTATTAATAATACATTAATATTAAAACTATAAATCAAAATCACCATTTGAATCGTCAGAAACCATGAAAACATGTTAAATAATTTTGGCCAGGTTTTGTGACGATCCGGGCCAACGTGCGCCGTAAGGAATATTACCAAAAGTAAACACTTCTTCAGATGAATTATCTCCCATTGTACCAAAGGTACAAGCGGCGAGGAAAAATACGGATAGACATAAAAAGAAGAAAGATAACTTCATCTTGTTAATGTTTGATGGCATTTGTATGCACCGGAGAGGAGTTTGGTATTTATATAAATTTTAGAACAATATAGATTTGTTACATCTATTAAAGCAACATCGTTAATTTTCTAATAGGTGCGATAATATGTGATTAGGTTTAGCTATTGTAAAGTAAAACACTTGGCAACGTATAGGTAAAATAAAAACCTCAAAATAGTGTAAGTACTAAATTAAGATTTATCAGTAAACATTTTTTACGATTAGTTTAAATAAAAACAAATTCTGTTTATAAATTTAAAAAAAAGAAAAGTATAAGAAATGGGCCAATTTTCATACTATTATTTATGGAATTTTGCATAACTTGCTAAAGTTTAAAATAATTTATATTTATATTTACATTGTTTTGTCTCACCAATATAACACGCGTTGAAGTTTAAAACTTTAATCTTGTATACAACTTAGTTTATTGATTTTGTTTCTCCTCTAATTCTATTGAACTGTCTATATTTCTACAAATCGGACTTTCGGGCACACATCGGTCAGTTGTTGTATTCCTTAAATATCCAGAATTGCAAGCACAATAATGTGGAGGCATGCACATGAAATAACAGATACGTAATTCGTTGCAAAAACCCTCACAAGGTTGGCAACCTTCTGGCCAATAAGAATTTTCATCGCATTTTTGTGGTGCTAAGAAAATAATAAAAATATTCGTATTAAAATAACGTTAGACCACCGTAACGATTCTTACCAGAAGTAGGAAGCACTTCTTTGGATGAATTATCTCCCATTGTACCGAAGTTACAAGAGGCGAGGAAAAATGCGGATAAGCATAAGAAGAAGAAAGAGGACTTCATGTTGAGGATATTTGATGACATTTGTATACAACGGAGGATAATTTGGTATTTATGCAGGCTTTAGAACAATATACATTTAAGCAACAACAACATTGTTAATTTTCTAATAGGTGCGATAATATTTGATAAGTTTTAGGATATTTTAAAGTAAAGCAATTTGGCAGCGTACCTAAGATAAAGGACATCAAAATAGTGTAGTAAATTGAGATTTATTAGTTAACTTTTTTACGGTTAGCTTTAAATAAAAACAAATTTAAATAAAAACATATTTAAATAAAAATAAATTGAAATAAAAATAAATTGAAATAAAAACAAATTGAAATAAAAACAAATTTAAATAAAAAGAAATTGTGTTTAGTAATCAAAAAAAATTAGGTTGATTTGAAACATCAAAAAAATTCTCCAACTTTAATTTCGAACTCATAATATCAAAATTTCGTATTCACATTCACGTAACTATTATTAGGTACATATTGAATAATTAAACGCATAAGATTCTTGAAACATTGATTTTATTAAGAGTTATTAGTTTTATTTTTAACAAATAGCATGTCTTTACAACTCGGACTTTCGGGTACACATCGTTTAGATATTCTGTTTATTAAATATCCAGGCTTGCAAGTGCAACGATTTGGAATTTCGCAATAGAAATAACAAATAGGTATTTCGTTGCAAAAGGCATCACAAGGTTGGCACATCTTTGGCCAGTAAGAATTTTCATCACATTTTTCTCGTGCTAAGAAAGTACGTAATAAAATTATTTGAGCTAAAATAATTTTCAAACACCGTAAGCTTTCTTACCTAAAGGAGATTTCTTACTTAAAGGAGATAAAATTTCTTCGTATGAACTATCTTCCTTTGAGCCACTAGGGAAGAAAAATAGGGATACGCACAAGAAGAAATACGACTTCATCTTGAGGATGTTTGATGGTTTTTGTGTGTATCACTACTTAAGCAACAACAACGTTAATTTTTTAGTAGGTGCTATAAATTTTGACGAGTTTTGGCAATTGTAAAATGTAGAGCAACATTTGGCAAGATAAGAACAAGAAATAAACATAGTATGGTAAATTAAGATTTAACTAATAACTTTTCTTGCAATTATGTTTATTATTACTATTATTATAGATGATATGCCTGAAAATATGTAAACAGAAACATAAAAGTTGTTGTTCAGAGCAAATTAGCATAAAAAAATCGATGAAAATGGAATAAAAATGGAATAAATTTAAACCTTGGAATTATGTCGGTGACATTGTTTTTCAAAAATCTATGGGGTTTTTTAATTTAAAGCTGAAGATTGTTTGAATTTTGTACTAACATAATTATGTTTTAAAAAATCTTTTCTTTTCTTCTACCTTTGAAATAGTGCGTACATCAAATTGGCCACATTCACACTATAAGTATCACTCTTTTACTTTACTTCGTTTTTATTACAATTTTATAGAACAGCTCTTCACATACCCCAGTGTCATCTATTGGCAACTAGTTGTGACAAATTATTATAGATAACTATTTTGTTGATAAGAATCGAGTCAAGTCCGCTCATCCGAAAACCTCAACAAACCGTTTATAACAATTTAAAAATTGGTTCATAACCCAACTCTATCTGTTTATTTAAACACAAACTTTCTGTATTTTGACTTTCTATATAGATATTTCTTGCCTCAATCTTTAAATTATTTTTATTATTTTATTATTTTCTTCTTCAACCAATTCGATATCTTTCAAACTAAACCTATGGCCTATCATCAGGGAATGTCTTCCTACTTCGGAATTTATTTTGCGGTTCATGTGTTCTTTCATACATATTTCCAAACTTTTACCTGTATCGCCTGTATATATAATATTGCATTCAGGACATTTGACCTTATAAATTCCGGATTTTTTTATATTATCATTTATTTCTTTTGTGTTATTTAACTTTGTAAAAATTGACTTTTTGTTTCTATATGTAAGGTTGATATCATTTTTATGAAATATTTTCTTTAATCTGCCGAGTTTTGTATAATTGTAATGAATCGCTTTAAAATTATTTGTTTTACTCATTTTGTTTCTATTTTCAATTCACTGCCATTTAATCTTTGTAGCTGTATATTACTTTTTCTATTTTTTAAAAACTTATTATTGATTCTATCAATCAAATTAATATCATAACCGTTGTTTCTTGCTATGGCTTTTATTGTTTCTATTTCTGACCTATAATCAACGTCATCTAAAGGTAATTATTTTCTTGATTTGAACCCATTTAGTTGTTTTACTAATATAATGATATAAGTAGATCGTACTTGAACTACTTATTATGTTAATATTAAATGCACAACCGGTTTCGGGTTATATGCCCATCTTCAGGTGCTTACTACAAAAACATGAGTTATTAAATAAATGTAGAAATAAAATATTACTTATTGTTACTTACAGTATTAATTAGATATGAGAAATATTAAAATTAATTGTCATATGTAATTAAATTATTGATGTAAATAACGGAGTATATTCAATTTGCAATTGTTCGTTTAAACAGTGGATATGTTGTTTTTTTAAACGATGTATTTCCATTGCTTC
>JAWQRP010005620.1:0-10516 GCA_033557875.1 Quadriops clusia
TCTAAAAAAATACCTTAAATAAAGTCGTAGCTGCCGGGGAACGAACCCACGGCCATCGGTTTAAAAACTAGTGCTACTTTGCGCTACAAGCGTCAAGACTATACGACCCACGGCCCTTGTTACCTGGCTCTGCTTTTTGCTTGTAAATAAATTATCCGCGCAGGGTGCCGAGCCATTGCCATGGTTCGTTCGCGGGCACTTTCGCAGTTTAACGTAAACGTTTATTTCCACATTTATTGATAAAATAATGAATACATCTGCCTTGAGGGACGTCTCAACGCAGAATGCCGGTCCCAAATGCCTTAAACACAGGCTACGATAGACTGTGAATGCTCTGACTCTGCGAATCTACACGAAAGCAAATTCGTGACATTTAATATTTCTTTAGCTGTACAATACATAGTATCATCATGAGAATTCCAGTTTCAGGAAAACAATGGCGTAAAAAATGAATTATACGAAGTTTATCCGTACTATCAATGGTGTAAATGTAAGTCTTCATATTGATCCGATCACACAAAGGAGATTAATATTATAATTCTCATAACATTCTTGCTCGCATGTTATACACCGTATCGCCTGTTATACAGTATATTTAAACACTGTTTTCAAAACTACTCCTATTTTCTTTTTTAGTAATTTAATATTTACGCTACTCCGTTAATGTGTTTTTAACTTCCTCTTATGAAGGGTAAGATTGCTTGAAAGTCTAGACACGGTCTCGCAAAATAATCCGACCTATACAAAAATAAGGCAACGTGAGATATAAGATTGTTTTTGTTCTTCTCGGCCCCCGAAAAGAACCGGAGAATATTCCGGAGAAATTTACTATGTGGACAGGATAATATTGATTTTATTAAGGGAAAGTGCGCCGGGAAAGCTTTTAGTAGCTTTAGTCCTCGCTTTAGTCCTCGCGAAGTCCTCCTCGAGCGTCAATGCGTTCCTCGAAGGTTGCTCGGGCTCCACTCTTCTAGTAGGCCAGGCCGCAGTCTAACAACATAACTAACTCTGTTTACTCTCATATCAACAGCTGATGTAGCAGTTCCAGAATCAAACGGAACTGACAAGACGCCTTTGCAGCAGCGTAAACATAGTTATTTTATAAGATAAGCGGAATGGGAAAGCGACTACAGAGACTGAATTTGGAGATCTGCGTTTGGGGCTCTGTTTACATAAAGCGTGCCTTTTCAATCTCTACGTGGATTCCTGTTCGCTATTCGGTTTCCTGTTTTAATGTGGAGGAACACGTAATTATAATGCTACTACTAGTGCTGTTGCTAATAACAATAATAATAATAACAATAATAATGATAACAGTAATGATGATAACAATAATGATGATAAAAATAATGATGATAACAATAATAATGTTAACAATAAGAATAATGTAACGTTTTAATTCCGCCAGTATTTTGCCTGGTCAACTTATTTTTTCTATCGTAAGTATTGTGACGGATGTGGGGCCCCCTCACGGATGCGAGCGTAAGCGGGACTTACGGAAACATTCGGTAAACGAAATGGCGGATCACAACGAAACTTTCACTATGATTGCGCATCCGCGAAAGAAGACCATTAATTCAACCACAGGATCCTACACTTGACTCCCTGACTAACTCCTTTGACGAACCAGCACCCCTAACTCCTAGGATTCACTCCGATTCACCAAACCAACTCTCTCTCTCTCTCTTTCTCTGACTCTCTGTCACCCTTCGGACTCCTGACTCTCTAACCCAACCCTCCCTCACTGTTTGAACTCATTTTGTTGACTGTCTGTCACCCTTGTCACTATGGGACTACCTCGGAAGAAATACTTCATCATCCCTTGCGCCATCTCTCAGGATCTTCAGCCACTAACTCTATTTTTACCCAATCAGAATTCTTCCTTCCTCCTAGCGGGTTACCCCCTCCGAAGAGAAACCAATTACCTGTTAAACCCTTTTCTTCGCGATGAATCGGGCAACATTAGTTTCCTTGTTCGACCACGCCCTCTCACGTTGGGAGTTTCCTTTTTTGGTCACTCGAAAGTTGGTACTACTGTTGTTTATTGGCACCCCTGCTGAAAATTTGACCACCAATATGCCGAGGACCACTGACTACGGAATCTTTTCACACATCTGGTTACCATTAGAGCAACCTTTGCTAAGCTATTCGGCTATTTCTGCATTCTCGAGGAGATGTTCCTGAATAGGCCGTTGTTAGCGCCTTTCTTTGGATAGCGCCCGCCTATTGTTTAGCCTAGCACTTGACACGGGAAATAATTTCCCCAAATATTGAACCATCTGTTCCCGGCAACTTTCGTCGCTCATTTAATCAAACAAATCCGTTTTTGATAAGACCCTTATTTGCATTAATAAGGTCCTGTCACTGATTTGAGTTAATGTTTGCATTACATTAAGCATCCAAAATTATAAATAATGTGTATTTTCATTTTTGTTCAAAATGCAGTAGTTTTGTAATAATTAATTTTAAAGTGCAACATTCCGAATCCTTCCGATGGTGACACGAGAGTGACGTAGACACGATTACTTCAGATTAGGGACTACAGATGTCGCTAGACATGATTAGTTCAACGTTTTGCCGTTACATTTTCAAAGCGCTATTGGCAATTTATAAACTAACCTCAAATGCCAATCCAATGTCCACTACAGTGATTATGCTAGAGACCAAAGAGGTTATGTCGATTATGGCGTCAGGATCTGGTCTGACGTCTACCACACAGTAATATCTACAGGTTTCTACTATATGTTTACAGCGACCTACTAGTTTGGCAATCGGTTGTTACGTAACATAGGGCGGCCGTTATGAATGCTATTATTAAAATCTTGCAGTTTTTTATGAAAATCTTCCACATTATTTTACTTGTAGTTATAATAATATGAGGTAATGCTTACAAGTGCACATATATTGGTTTGCAATTGCCAATTTTGCATTCTAAAATTATGACAGGACCTTATTGCGTAACCTATCTTCATATCGTCACAGTATTTTTGTCAAAATGTCGAGAAACGCTCAATTTATTTAGAATTTAATCTCTTTTCGCTGATAAAATGTTTTTTGGTCATATTTAACTTCACCGCTTATATACAGTTATTGTTATCATATAGCCTCAGTTTTATTTTGGTTCTATTTTCTTTAACTTGTAGATTTCTCTTTTATCATATCCACCTTTAACTTTGGCTTTAATATGATAAGATGAGAGTTATTAGCAAAAATATTACTTCGAAATACTTCAACATTTTATCGGACTAGAAAGAGTTCATTAGAAAATTTCAAACCTTCAATAGTTCACAAAACCGACTTAGAAAAAAAATTCTGAAATCCTTACTATAGGATGAAGAAATACGGAAACCAAAAATTAATTTCAAAGAATTTCTATTCTACGCGAGAAAAATGTAATGTAAACCAGGACATAAATAAAAGAGAAATCTACAAGTTAAAGAAAAACGAACCTATACAGAACTGAGACCATGTGAAAAGTTACAATATTAATAATAACAATTTAATAATAATAATAATAACAATAATAATAATACCTGAATGATAAAAATAAAAGCCAAAAGAAAGGATGTTTCAAACGAGGTCTTCTTCCTCGTACGATTAATTCATGGCGCGAAGCAGCCCAGATTGTACATCCTAAAATCGATAGGAAAAGAGCATTGGGGAAGCAAGCACAGCAAAAGGGAATATATGGGCCCGGCAGTGAAGGGCAGAGATACAAGGAGCGGCGATGTTGAGGCCTGGGACTGAAATGGGGCGATATATGTGCCCGACCCAGGGCCAGATCATAGATTGCACATCCGCCGGAGATTAATACAACTTAAAGCGATATATGTGAGCTAGGAATAGAGGGCCAGATATATACGACCTCCAGGGCGAGCCACCTTTCAATGGAGTCGCCCTCTCACACCAGCGCTGGAGGAATTCGGGGATACAAAGAATCGACTTTCGAGATGCGAACGAGAAATTTAAGAGTTCGCTTCCAAGCGCCGCTGCTATGTTGGTTTTTTCGATGGCATCGCGATATTCCTCTTGTATAACCCAATACTGGGACATAATGGCCTTTCCTTATCCATTCGCGTCCTGGTCTTAAGTGCAAGACTGTATCTAACATATACTTTTAGGTACACACTTGTATGTACACAATATTTCGATATTTTTATGGCAGGAACAGTTTGTTCAATTTGGATAAACTGAACAGTAACGAATCTGTCATTTTAACTAATGTAATTCCACGATGAGTGTGTTGATGGTTGCTTCCCTAAGAGAAAAAACCCCATTTTTAAAGAACACAAATGTGCTTTTGTAGACACAACTGCGTGTGTATGCGTAAAACGAAAGCGTATATATGAAAGTCGAATTTTGGAAACGACCACCCTCATCGGCTCCACTGTGCCACAAAGTTACACGCGCCGTTAGACCGCGGACCGACGGACGTGACGTCCATGCCGATGTTGCACCTTGGCTGCTTGTTAACTGGCCCGTTCTGTATGCCGCCTACGTTTTCTGCACATTTACCATCGCTCTCTTTCCGAAAGGCCTTTGTCGTTCTGATTCACACAAACCCCACCGCTTCACACACCCCCCACCGATGCCCCTTCAACTCGCCTATTTACAATAAGCTCGCCGATGTATTTCAGGTCGTGCATCCCTTCACAGCACACTGATTTCAACTGACTTGTCTCTTCTTAGGACCTGTTCGTTTTGAGAACTAATCAAAGTTGGGTCGGGCCGGAATTAGTTCCGCTAAGCGTTAAATGGCATTAGTTTATTCGGACAAAGGGCGCTTGATTTTTTCCGATTTCATGGCAGCTGGAAATCTGCATAGATTCACACTTAAGTCAATCTACTTAACTATATCCAATCTACGTAACTATATGTTGTACTACAAAACGTAAAAATAACATAAATAAATTCTTACCTTGCCTCTGAATGTAAATTTGTAAATTCAAAGGTGTCTACAGACGTACGTACCTGAAACAAACAAAAAACAATTCAGTTGTCGTTTCACATGAAATTCCTTGTGAAGATAAGTGGCGGCTCTACAACGCCACGACTTGAGAATAAGTTTTATTTAACCTTTGTGCAATCTAAATACGTTCTGTAATAAGTGACCGATCACGCGAAGAATACGCCTCCACACACTAGAAGTTAATTAGTATTTAAATTACGCAATAAGAATTAACAATTTACACGTACATATAACAGCATACAGATGAAAGGATATACTGAGTAAAGGAGAACTCCAGGTATTAAAAATTCAGTGCAAAACATTATTATCCTTCGCTTTATACATCTACAAGAATCTTCAGCATATTCTTTTCCAAGCAATCGTCTTAATTAGATGCATCCGAATATTCCCGTTCCATCAGCGCTAACTTCATTAATTGCCTATCTAGCATGGTGGCCTATCGCAGGATCGTACAGTTCACCAATCCGCATATCGGCGTTACTTCCACGTGCATGAGCGTCCCGACGCCTTAACGTCATCAAAGAAATCGCTTTTGACAAACCGAGCATGATACCGAGCGCGCCTAGAGACGGGGCCTCGTTATAACTCTCGGTGTAACTCCCCGCCGCCGCCGCCGCCGCACCACCGGCGGGGCCGTACCACCGGTGCTGCCGCCTCTGTCGTCGCGACGCTTATGCCTCTGTCGCCGCGACGCTTATGCCGCCGCCGCACAGTAAGAATTTTCACTCACATTAGACGCGCAAAAGTGTCATATGAAAATTCTCCGAATACAATTTTAGAAACGTATTTTTATAGCTAAGAAGTCATATACCTAAAATAAAAAATAATAAGGCACAAACTAATACGATGGGCCGAGAGTGGCCGGGCGAAATCAACAAAACCGAGGTGACAAGATTAGGTATGAAAGTCATACTAAAAGCTTTATGTTTTGCCGCTCTTTGCAGAAGCATCTGCAAGATAAAATATTGTTGGAGAAATGGAATTTCTTTAAATTTCAATCATAATTTAAAAATAGAAACATATGACGTTAAGTTAATTAAAATAAATCAATTACTCTTTAGTTATTATTTATTTTAAGACAAGTTATTCATATTTTTTAGAATTTCTGGTTCAATAATAATAATTTCATATACTGGTCAAGAACAAATGAAGAATATTGGACTATATAAATACATATATATTTATATATTGCGGCGATTTTGGGGCCTAATAATAAAAACCTTAGATAAGATGCAATGTCTTTGGGCACAAATGTACCTACATGTGCAGTAGCAGTAGCCCGTGGAATGTGGCAACTTCCGTCAATGACCGAAATTCTTAGAACTGAGGTCCAAGTGCAAGCAAGCGAAGACGAGTTGGGACCTGCCGGAGACGCAGCAAGGTCCACCTCCACCGCCAAAGCGATACCATAAAAGCCACTTACGCCCTCGCTTAAGGGATGGTCGATGGCCGGCCGTCGATGGCGATAGTAGAGAGAGTGTATAGATGGTTGAAAGAGAGCTGCTTGGTGCATTCTCGATCTTCTTTTGCGAGTTCGCGATTCACTTAGCTTCTGACCCGAACGTCTGTTGTAATTCGAAGGAAGTGTCCTGGAAAGTATTGCCACGCTCAGCTTGTATAAGCTGGTATATAATTCGAGGCCGTCTCCGTCGGATTGTTCCCGACGGTCATCAAGGAGCACGACGTCGAGCCAGTCTTTCCTGCTGCCGGACAATTCTCTCGGTCAAGAGAACCGAGTCGATAGCTAGCGGCAGGTGTCGCTGCTTGCGTTTTCTTGTGGTCTAACTGTATAGCGACTGGCGGAAGGCATTGCCCCGGCTTTCCGCCCCCGGGCGTGTAAGTCACCAATGTGGCTGTTGCTGAGGTGCTATAGCAGAATGGATCCCCGAAACGCCGTTACTAGTGCTTTGTGTTACCGCGATAGTCGGCGAATACGAGTACGGGGCTAGTTAGGTGTACGACGGCAATCGTCCTTGAGGGACGCTAATCATCTGTTGCAGGTCTCTTTTACTTAACGGAAACTTGAGGAGGTGCGGTCAACGCGGATGGTGACATTCCTTCACACAAAAGGCCAGAGCAGGTAGACGGTATTGTAGGTATAGCCAGTATAAAAGGGTGGTCTGAACGGTAAGAGTTGTATCTTTTATTGTTCACCATCGCGAGGGGCAAATCTGTTGAAATTAGAGCGGTCAATTTGTGTTTTACATTTTAGAGTTAACATTTAGCTGGTAACGAATGGGTGCATAGAGTCTTTGGGAGGTAGTCCCAGATGACGGTCGATCCGAGAGTGGGGTCAGTTCAGAGTGAAAGGGTTCGTGGGGTTGAGTTCGTTGTGAGCAGTTGTTCAGTGCCTTTGGGAGTATATCAACACCATTCTTCTGGGAGCTTTTGGATTCGTTGGCTGCCATCTTCAGACGTGGGACGCAATACAGGATTTTGTTTTCTTCTTTCTTTATTTTATTCCATGTCATAGTGTTAGAGTAGTCTTGCCACAGGTGGGTTTGTTTTGTTTTCACCTGTGATGCATTGTCTTATTTGGTTGTTTTCGATGAACGCCGCCAGAGGGCAATAGGGGGAGGATAATTCCGTTTGTCTCTTTCTCTTTCTTAAACACACACGCACACACACACACAAATCAATTACGGTCGACCAATAAACATAACAAGTCAATTCGAACAATAACATTTTGCAATAACAAAGTTTGGACCCAACTAATTCAGTGAACGATTACAAACAAGGGTCTGCTACAACCCATTCAAACGAATCAATTAGTCCTTACTCACAAATTAATTTAACCTTAATTTGATTTAATTGAAGGATCCAATTAAATCAAATTCAGGCTAAAGTCACAATCAAATGTTTTGTGTTATGATGGAAGCTTTGTTACATTTTATTATTTTAAATTTTTACTTAATTCCAGTGATTCCTTTTCAGCTAATTTCGTATTATATTTTGGTGAGGTACAAGTGTGGTTTTATTGCCGCGTAGTCTGTTTCATTTCGGGATTAAGTGTTGTCATTTTAGCCTTTGAATGGTTGCGGGCGCTTGGCCCGCGTCAACGCATTCCTGGAGCCCGGTCCAGCGGGAAAGGGTTTCCGAGCGATCCGGGGCAAGTGCCTTTAGTACCGTCTGTCCTAGTGTTTGTGTTGCCAGGGTGAGATTTATCCGAGTCATCCTTAACCCGTAGAGTCCCCTCAGGGGGAAAGCGGATTATAACTCGGGGATTGCCACAACGTGGGTATAACCGGTCCTAGATTCCTGTTAACCACTTTTGTTTACCTTAACGCTTGGCCTCGGGATGTTGCTGGCTGCGTTGCTTAGGAGCCGCGTTTGTGCCGAACCATTTAAATGTTGCCACCTAGCTTACTCGCAGTTTGCGTTTAGACCGTAGTGATTCCGATGATGCGGTGACGATCGTTGATGGCCTTGCCTGAGATCAATACTTATCTTGAGCTTCTAAAGTTCGGACTTATAGATTATTTTACCACTGAGAGTCCCTGCGCCGCGTCAGCTTGTGGTGCGCTGAGTCGCAACATTCGCGTCTTGTTTCAGTGTTTCAGTTTATCATAAAAGTTTCAAAGTTAAATGAATGAAAGAGGGCTTTCTTGCTTAACAGAACTGTCCAAAACATTAAAATCATCGACTAATTTAAATATCTAAGTTAAAAGCAAACAGTTAAAATCACACCCATACACAGACGCTTGAACGACTGGACATTTCTATTGCATTCATTCTTCATTCAATTTTCTCTTCGTTTACTCTCAATAACAGTTCTCACCTTAATGGCGCAAATTTTATTTGACGTGACATTTGCCTATGAATTCTGGGATGCTACGAAAACAACGAGAAAGGGTTCCTACCAAATGCTAGACGATCACAGGTAATTTTGGCCAAATAAAGTTTCGGGTTGATTTGAATCTCCCGCCATTTCCGCTTTCGGAATAATTCCGTAAGTGCCGCTTATGCTCGCATCCGTGTGGGGCTGCCACATCAGTCACAATATATATAAGTTAGAAAAGGATAAAAGTTCTAAATTGTTTTATAGTCTTATTCCCTATAGCTACAGTCTATCTAGGAGTTATCTACGGACTAAATCTAATTATTAAAATAATAATATAGTTCAGTTGCTGGCTGAGACCAGACGCTGAGTCGGCAATGGCATCCTAATACTACCGGATACTCTAGTGTCGGCTCAGGGGGAATGGCCTACAACTTATATATATTAAAAAAAATTACTACTCTTATACTTTTGCGCGTCTAATGTGAGTGAAAAGTCCCACTGTGCGTCGTTGCCGCCACCGTCTACTTTGCCGTCATGACGTCTTGCCGCCGCCAAGGGGTAGAGGCGCTCTGCGTTGACCTGCGATATCGAATAGTGATGGCGGGCGTGTCGATAGCCCTAATCGGGTTTCATCTGTCCGCCAACGTTTTAGGAATCTATGTCTCCTCGACTATTTTGCTTTCATTGTCGTTGACAATGCAAGCGAACATATAGAGTGGAAGGTTTAAAAGTCAGTAAAGGTTTTCTATAGATGCCTCATGTCACTGTGTGCATATGTATTTTCGCTTAAATATCTAGATCAACTAGTCACCGCGGCGATCATCCAAAAACAAATATTAAGGGTGGCATTCTGAGAGCACATTTACCCTCTGGGCAAGGTTAAAGGTAGGTTCACAATGTAATGTACTTGGTGCATAGCTGTGATACTAATTACGTTTTCATCATTGTATTAATACACACCTTTAATAGTTTCCATGGAAGCAATATTTTAGTATGTTTGTATTAGATTAAACATCAAGCTGACACTTTTACAAGAAAATGGGCATATTCACTATGTACAGTTGTCTGCAGATTAAACGCGTGCGGTGAATAAATTTTAAGCGCCACGGCAAGTGATCGGGACGTAAGAATGTCGCTTAGAATAGGTTCATCATATGCATTTAATCTGCAGATGACCGTACTAATATATGCGCAGTAAATGCACACAACACAATATGAAAGTATTGTGACAGTATGAAGATAGGCTATGCCATCCATGCCAATTAGGGCCTTATCAAAATATGGAGATGTTGCCCGCGCCATATGTCATCAAAATCTGGAAAATATTTCCGTGTCGAGAGGGCCTGAACCACCGAAGAACATCTGTTCAAAATACAAAGCATGGTCCCAACGATGTCCCTATTCAAAGAACGTCTAGAGGAAACGGAAACAGCCAAGGTCGCCCTAATGGGAAACAGGTTCAACGGACTTTGGGCCAAATCTCAGCAAGGTCGCTTGATCGGTACCAACGCTGTCATTGGTCGCCCGGTGATGAAGGTTGGAGCGGTGATTGGTTGTTCTTCATGCGAAGAGCGGGAACAGTTCTCATTGGCCGAGAGACAGCCAGTCAAATGGTCAGAAAAAGAAGGGTTCCAAAAATGTCGGGGGTGAGCGTCTCGCGAGGAGTGAGCCGGGGGTCAGGTAGAAAAACGGTCGATCGAAGCGGTCTTCGGGAGTAGTAGTCTTGAGTGTCGGGGGTTGAAGGTCGTTTACGAGAGTCTTGAGAA
>JAWQRP010005621.1:0-10515 GCA_033557875.1 Quadriops clusia
CAATTATGAATGTACCGAAATATGACGTAAATACATTAGTAATAAGTTCAATATATAATTTAACTTATCTTGGCGCATATAAATATTTAAGGGACTTGCAAGTGTTGACATTGCCACATCCTCAACATTTATATAAAATTACTTGTAGAGCAGGCAACAGACATTGGCATAAATTCTGCAATCCCTTACTTAACAAATAAGTTCACATATTTATGAGAAGAAGAAAAATATGTCATTCATATGTTAGATGAGATTTATATAAAATCCGACGTTACTTATAAAGGTGGCAAGATTCAAGGATTTTGTGTAGACAAGTCGAATATCGCCAAAACAGTTCAAGTTTTTATGATAAATTCAATTTTATCAAAAAACTTGAATGCGGATTTATTGCGTACTTTACTTTTTGATGTTCTAAAGGTATTAACATAGGTCGGATATGAGGTTGTTGCAGTTATTTCAGACAATCATGCCGTGAATAGAAAAATGTGTTGTTCTTTAAATGATGGAATATTAAAATCGACTTTTGTAAATCCCTACAATAGTAAATCGCTATTTCTTTTGATAGATATGGTTCATATATTTAAAAATATTAGGAATAATTGGCTTAACGAAACAACAAAGACATTTAAAATTCCCATAAAAAATGTGGATAACGACACAATTAACGTTTATCCCGCAAAATTTTCATTTGTCGAATCATTATATTTGGCGGAAAAAGATTCCTTGATTAAACTCCCTCCAAATTTATATGACAAAGTTATTTATCCGTCAAATATTGAACGTAAAAATATCTTACTGGTGGTAAAATTGTTGGACGAGAAAAATTGTGAGGCTCTAAAGACATTTTTTAAAGACAACGAAGCAGTTGAACCGGTTATTTATTTTATAAAAAAAATTTCAACTTGGTGGAAAATTTGTAATGTAGGGAATACCACAGCAGCTTTATTCAAAGAAGGCCCTGAAAAGAAACCAATTACATCGGTTCATGATGACAGTTTGGTTTTTCTTCGCGATTTTTTAATATGGATTAGGACATGGAATGCATTACCTGGAAATGAAGGCAAATTGACGAAGCAGACCTTTATTGCATTGGAACATTCAACAAATACTTTGATAGAGTTGTCTACATATTTATTAGAGAACTTGAAATTTTCTTATATATTCCTACGCAAATTTCAAAATGATATGCTGGAATCCCATTTCGGAAAATATCGTCAAATGAGTGGAGGAAATTATAATATTTCTCTTCAACAGCTTTCGGAAAGCGAAAATAAGCTAAAAACTATTAGTTTTATCAAGCTTAAATCTAAATTCGGTACGATTTCTTTAGAGGACCTTCGAATAGATGATAATCAAATACAAATTCAAGAGGACGATTTTTTAAATAAATATTATATGGACTGTGAACACATCACAAAAGAGTTAGTTATGACGGATAATGAAATGTATGGTATAATTTACATAGCTGGTTATGTGGCACATAAATTGTTACAAACTCATTCATGTACTGCTTGCAAAAATATTCTAACTGTTGATAAAACTTTAAAAATTTCCTCTTCAAATCTACATTTCTTTCCGTACTTACAAAACATTGATAGAGGAGGCTTAAAATTTCCCTCGGAATATTTGTGTCCTTTATCTCAAAATTGTGTTCATATTTTTAAATCTTTAATTTCGGAAAATTATTAAACTAAATTTCTTCAGGTACGTAGCCAAAAAAGGACACTATTTACATTTTGCTTAGTTATTATTTAAGTAACTTTTCTGCAGGTATCCTTTGGGAATGTTCTTTTTGCTCCAAATTAATAGAAAAGGCCGTCACAACTATGTGCAATATCTGCTTAAATAATTATTCTAAAGTATGCAAAAATAACAAAACTAATACCGATCGAAAATTAAAAAAATTCATAAAAATTCATAAAAACTAGAATTCTTATTTTCTTATTTTAATATTTCGTTAAATTCATTTGGTGGCCCTTCTCTTATATACTCTTTCTATATTACCGTAAAATTCTTGAACATACATAATATAAAAATTCATGTCTCTTATTGATCCAATTAAATGAAATACATATATAATTTTACGCGTCCGTGCAACAACGCACACTTTTGCATGATCGATGTAATGTAACGGGTGAATGAAGACCTATACAACTGAGCGACCGACGCAACTGAACGATCCGACAGTCAAATTAAGACCAACGACTTAAGACTGACTTCCAGACCGACAATTCGAATCCGAGACCGACTTTTGCAGCGTACCACGTGATGCTGCAGCCTGGAAATCTAGCTGGCCATGACCTAGCCAAGATATGAATGTCTGGATGTCTAATAATGTAAAGATCGTATATTTTATTGTTTGCTCGAGTGCATACTTTTAGCGCAGTTTTGCTAGGTATGCACCAGCACAAATGCGCATTAAAAATGACAAACTAAATAGCTCCAAAGAAGATATTGTAACAAACCTATTATTTATTATTTCAACTAGCCAGTAATTTCTAAATATATACATGGGAAAACAATTAAATAAAAAATTTAACCCGATGTTTTTAATACTACCTAAAAAATTAACTTGTTTTCTATATTCTCAGTATTTACAATATTAATAATCCAATATAACAAGTATCAAAGACTTTTAGTTAAATTTATTGCTATTAATTCTTCATGACAGAGCTTTCCATTTAAATAAATAAATTAACATGTTACTACATTATACACAAGTTATCCCAAGCTCGCCATTTTTCAGAAACTGCACTTGGTTGACATGATGAATTTATACTTAACTTCAACCTTAACATTAATGTAAAAAAAACTTTTTTCTTATTTTACTGATTTATTTTACGTAACTTAATGAATGTCCAACAGTTTTTTTATCATCAGATTTTGAATTCCACAGAAACTTATATCTCTGTGTAAGGATATACTGATTTTATATGCGATTCTATTTTTCCTATTGTCATATGTACTAATAAAACTATAAAGGAAAAAATGTATTTATGTTTATTTTACAACGTTAGAACTTACACAAAAACTTTGTACAAATGCATTTACTTACATAATATAAATTAGTTAGTTCTTAATTGTTTACCAGTCATCTTGCCTAAGCCTGAGAGTCCAATTATCACTCTGAATTACATCAACACCTGGACCATAATAAGGAATTACGTAGTGTGATCCATCAGACGGTCCAACAACTTGTGTTGCAATCAAAATGATATCAATCAGTTGTCCTAAAAACATGAAGCCAAGCGTACAAAATTTTGCTAAGCCTATAGCTGGGTAACCCAAATAAAATCTATCGATTCCAAACATTCCGAGGAATATTGACAATAACAGAGCTGTTTCAAATGAGTATCCATTTCTGAAAAGAATAATGGAATTATTAAATACACACCTAATTTACAAAAGGTCCTTTTTTTATTATTGTCAGTTATTTTATTTATTATTATTATTATATTATTATACAATATATATTATAATTTTTATTAGTAATTATTGCAAAAAATTTTTAAACATCAAGAAATCTTTAAAAAATACTTACGTCCATTTACAAGGCAACTCTTTTGTAAATGTATTATTTCCCGTTTCAGTGCAATTTATTTCTTCAACGGCAATGCACCAAACTTTCGCCTTGTTTTCCTTTGTGCACCCGTTAAATTGTTGGGTTTTCGGATTAATCTGACTTAATTTTGGATCAGGACACATGAATTGACCCATTCGTAGGCTGCCGCATTCTAACTCAATAGCTGCAGTTATTTGTTGCTCTATGGATATCAGAAGAGTTAAAAATACTAGTAACCAGTTCATTTTGCAATCCACATTATTTCTTTCATTTAAATATAAAAATTTTGTAAATAATTAATCTAGTTATCGCCTTTTTATTTCCTCACTGCATTTGACACAACTTTGACACAACATCTGATTGAGGTTATGCTTACAACAATGACATCTTAATGTCAACAAAAAATACTCGTTCTATTTCTTTCTAACTCGAAGTTTTATCAATTACTCATCTCATTCCTTGTTTCTTTGACAAATAAGTGTTATGTTTACATGTTGGTCTACATGATACCTTAAAATAGTGTTAAGTAAAAAAGGAATAATGCGTCTAAATCATTCAAGTAGTATTCAAAATGTAATTCGCCTTTTGGAAACCTGAAATTTAATTCTATTAAAAATGTACGTAAACAAATTAAATAGCAAGTAACCTATAAATTAAATATTATAATTTATATACATAATTTTTTATAATATATCGAAATAATATCTTGGGTATATTATAATTTGGGAAGAAAAATATCTAATTCTTTTACCTTTACTTCTAGAAATCGCACAATGGCATTGCTAATTTCCTTCAACAGAGCTAATTATACAGCAAGAAATTTAGTTGCAATAATCGTACCTACATTAGCTCGCAAATTTTGTAATAACAAATCTGTGTCTCTGGAAGTCGATGTCCTTGATGAATTTACTACACAGTTAATGCAGAAGAAAATTGTTAAATGGGAGAATAATAAGTTTAAAACGAAAGTTAACTTAAATTCCCAAACTTGCCAAGATGACCCCGCTAAACATCAGGATTATTTTAAAAACCTCTGTTCGCTTCAAGTAAACAACCTATTTAAGCAAGCCATCGAATTTTCCGGTGACAAACGTGTAATTTACCTTATAAAGGCTTGCATTAAACATGATCGGTTGCCAGAGCAGTCCATATTACTCTACGCCCTAAATTGTTGTTCTCTTATCGGTGATAAAGACACTATAATAAGTATTAAGAAATTGTGCACGAATGACGAATTGTTCCTGAATTCTAACTCAAACTTTGAGCACTTCTTGGGTCAGGCCATTTGGGTACGAGGAAACGTTAGAAACGCTTTAGAAATATTCGAGAAAATTTTTAGCGAAAACGTGTATTTACGAAGAAGAATCCGCTTAATGTTCAAACACTTAATAATGGATATCACCTCACACCACAGCGAAGCTGTACTTGTTAACATCATCAATTTTTGTGAGAATATGTTTAAAAATTTTAATGATGTGTACTTCTTGTGCTGTATATGGCAGACCTGCTTTCTGAGCGAGTGGTACTCGGACCAAAGAAAAGCTGTGGAGCTACTTGAAAGAAATAATATGCTTTGCAAGGCTATCGTGAATCAAATTCCCTATGTTGTTAATATAGCTTTACGAAATCATCAGACTGATGTTGTTTACCGACTTTTAGAAATATTGCTGCAGTATAACATGATGAGTTATATACCAGGGGTGGTGATACCTCTGTTTGATTATCAAGGTAAGTAAATGTAAATGAATTATGTACAAACAACGAACCACCCGAAAATATAAATGTATTCTGCTAGATTATATTTTTATTAATAATAATTCCAACAAGCTATAATTCCATTTATTGTTTTACAGTTAAGAAAGGTGATATAAGGAGTTGTAATGAAATAATAGATTGGTCTGTAAAGAATAACATACAATTGCCATTTATAGCAAATGAACGCTATGAGAAATTACTTTCGGATGGAGGGAGACACACTATTAGACAGAAACAATGGGAAATAGCTAAGACACCAAAGTGTAAATTTCAATTTTAAGATTGTAAATAGTGAATATGTGTAGAATGAGATATTTAAGTAGTTAATAAAATTTTATTTCAAATTGATGTTTATGTAATTTTTTTACCTAATTATACTTAATATTTATTTTAAATTATAATCTTGGGTATGTATACAGGGGCGGATCTACGTGGTCATCTTGGATGGGGACGATACGACGCTAATAAAAATGATAGTTAAGTAAGAGACAATGACGTCACCAACTCAGAAACTAAAGGTGGCTCAAGAAATGTGTCTTCGAAACGTAAGAGGGGGGCGATCGCCCCTCCTTAGGTCCGCCACTGTGTATATAGTCCTTAATATTTAAATCAAAAAACGAAGGATTTTTTTGAAATTACTTAAGTTCATTACACCTATATATAATTTTTATTAAATCAACAAATTTACACCTACAGACATGTTTATATACATAAATGTACTAATCATAAGATTAACTGATTATAATTGTTCTAGTTTGAAAATTTTGCTTCCGGAACTATATATGAATCCATTATTTTGCTAAACGTGATTTAAGAATTTTTACATACAAATCTCTCAAAAACTAAAATGTCATACTACTACAGTCAAATGGAATGAAATTTTCTGGTGTCAGCCAAAGCTTGTTCCTATAATGTACAGTATAATAATTAAATTAATTTTGTAATTTAAATGCTTAAGGACGAACGGCTGTTCAGCCAAAACTGATGTCCTGAAAAAGCGAGGGTTATAAGATAGAGACATGCAGCGATCCAGCAGTTGAAAGCATTTTGAGTGTAGCCCGATTCGACGTCATTGTAGAACTTCTGGAGCTCTTCGTTTGTTGTAATCGAATGTTCCGAACCTAGGGGCAGATCCTCAGCGAGGGCCACTGAGTTAACGTAGTAGAATATGCCCATGAAGGCCTATAATATAAGTTTAAGTGCATACATGAACAAAATGGGAAACTAAAGGGTATTAGTTTTGATTCGGTGTGTAGGGTTTCCCATGGGAAAATTTACTCACCAGTTGAATGACACCCCATACACTCAAGATCAAACCACAAAGGGACAATTTAGGTCCACAGATTATCATTGTTAGTCGATTTATCGAATCGGTCTACGTCTCGAGACAACCTGCGCCCAACAATCATATGACTTTTCGCAGTAGTGCCAACGGTCTTTACAATGACAGTTTTTACCAACCTCGTTGGACTGCCTCGTTGGTATTTACCGTCCTTGTATTTACCTATTGGATCGAGGATAACTTTGTATATCGTTGATTTGTATGAAGTGGCTTATATACTGAATGCACATTGTTCTAGTCGCAGTAGGAACAAAGCGGCACCTGCAAGAATATAATAAATATACAATCCCTTTACTATAAGGCAACCTGACATTCATCATGGTTTTATCGCTATCTATTCGGCCGTATTATCAAAGATAATGGAGCATATAGATCGCTCACCTTATAGGAGAAAACATAACACGCGTAAGTTTGGTTGCCTATACAATTTTTAAGCAGTTATTTGCATTACACTGGCCTGCAAAATTAAGGGAACACCTACGAGCGAGCAAAAATTTCGCTCATTTTCAAGACTCTGTAACTCAGAGCTTAATGACCATCCAAAAACGTTATACATATTATTTTAAAGGAAAAATTTTCCACTTTTTGATATCTTAAGCAAAAAGTTTCTATTTCTTAAGAAACCCCTCTTTTCCACATGAGAAATGAAGGACCGAAATTTTTCCGTAAAATTTTCAAATTTTAAACACGTCCACGGACCCCAATGATTTTTTCTGATTAGTTTCTCCAATTGCATCTTGTAGCATGAACTTTTCTCTGTGTTCAACTTTAATTCATTTTTTTGTGACAATTTTAAACTAACCTATTGACAATGAAAGAAAAAATCGCACCTTTGTCTTTTGACAGTCGTAACTTCCGTTAGCAAATAACAATATGCAGTTAGTCTACGGCATAAGAAATCTTAGGACATTCTTTCCAATGATGTTGAGTGCAATTTTTCATAGCTTGACTTTTTATTAGGTTAATTTCGTTCAAAAATAACCTTGAAATTTAAGAGTAATAATTTAAATTCTTCAGGTAAGTTAGATACTGATGGAGAAGATACTTCTAGAGCTTCGTTTAAGATGTCAATGAATTTGTTGTAAGAAAAATCTTCTTCTGAGGAGATTTTAAGCAGAGATTTGCAAAAGGTATCGAACATGGACCAGCCTGTTTTTTTATTGTTGCGTTTATTATGGCGTGTGGATGATAAGGGAGATTCGAATTGTGTAATAAGTGTAAATAAAATTACATAGTGGTCCGAACCTAAAGTTTCAGATTTAATGTTCCAGTTCGTGAGTGATGCCAGTTCAGGGCAGATTATGGTTACATCTATAACTTGTTTTGGTTTGGGGGTTGAACTCTAGTAGGGCTATTGTCGTTCAGCACACAAAGGTTATTGTCTTCTATCAACTCTAAAAGATACTGGTTTTATACAGATTTCTGAAACTAAAGCTACATCAACTTTTTCAGATGTAAGATATTGTTCGAAACAATACTTAATCGCTGTCAGAGATCTCGCGTTCCATTGTATAATTCTCAGATTCGTAATTATTGTTTAATTTAGTTTTGATAATAGAAGGGGTGTTTTTTAATTTATTTTAAACTAAACTCAAAAGTTGGTTATCTGATAGGGTATCTAATTGATTGGTGACACAAAAATCTTTAATTAAGAAAAGCAAAATATCAGCTAGTTCTGTTAAATTCAAATTGGGCTCCTCTTTTCTATGATTTTGAAATTTACCAACTGAAGTCTCCATAGATGAATACCGGGAGTTAGTGACTTCTTCTTCGAAAACAGGTCTCCTGGTAGTTTGTCACAATACGTATCGTTATTTTCAAGTAAATTATGAGCTGAATTAATAAGGTTAATGGTACTTCCCCTGTTCCCACCCCCGTCTGGGGGTGGAATGTCGTCCCATTCCATGAACACTATGGCACAGTTGGATTGTGTAACTATATTATAACTAAAGACAGATGATTTCGAATTTAGATATGCAAATATATTAATAACAGAAGTTGAATAAAACACGTGCGAATTATTGCACTATAGAACTCGAACTGTTGTAGTAAGACGTTTAAAATACCTTTTTTGTATCATAAATTGCCGTTTTAAAAAGGTATAATCTACTAATTTTTGTAGGTATATTATTTTTTTTAGATGCAGAAACGGGTTTGCTTGATTTGAATCACTTGTCTTTAATTCAATCTTTATTTGAAATATTTTTTATCTCAAATATGAAATTTATATTCTTTCTTATAAAGTAAAATATAATTAAATCAACATTTCTCTTTCTGAGAACATGTGCACGATCTACGAACATCGATTAGACAATAAAATTAGGCTCGCAGAATTATACTTATAATAATAAAATATTATTTATTAAAGAAATAGAACTCTCCTATTGATATTCTGTGTATAATCATGAATGAAACTACATAATATTACAACTAAGAATTTTGAAAATGACATAAGGTAGATGTAGAATAATTAGTTATTATTATATATCCGTTGGAATATGAGAAATAATTTCCATGAGAATTAACAAAGGATAATCGGAATAACCTTGGCCATTGTTACAGCCTATATCCCTTCATACGAACCTCAAGATATTGTCCTGAAGCATATCAAATTTAAATTAACAGCTCGGCGTAGATGTGCACATTCCCGTACCTTAGTATGTACACACCAACGAGGATATACCTTCGTATCGCTTCTACACAGTCTAATCTCTTCTAGGCAGTAATTCGTAATTGAACGTTACGATTAATAGATTCGGGCGCCATTAACTTAGGGCCAAATTGCAATTGAATACATAATTACTTCAATATTTGCGCGATGCTAGGACGATAAAACAAGAAATTAACTCGGATGAAATCGCAGCGCTACCGAGCTCCAGAATCTTTAATTGGCAAATACCACTAGATTGTATAAATTGGCACAGTGTTAACTATTTCGAAAGCAAACTGCTTCCTGCGTTTATGCTCGACACATCATCCAGGCGCGAAGAACTTTAACAATGAAATGGCAGGAAAGGTGACGGTTTAGCGGTCATAAATTGCAAGTGGACAGAGGTCGTAAAGCGCTCACTTAGCTTAAGAAGCTTCTTGGGGACTAATTAATTTTAAAAAATGGCGTCGAGTTACTGCAGAGTTGTAAATTGCGGTACACAAAGTGCCTTATTATTTCGGACGGTAATGAGGCAACTGTGGCCAAGAATCAATTAAATGGGAAAGTGCCGACTTGTTGGGCACGTTATTCGAGCTCTGTGCTCTATTTAAACAGGCAGAAGATCTCTTGATAGCCGAAGATCTCTTAATAGCTGAATATCTCTTAACAGCCGAAGTTTGCCCACATAGTTAGCGTGATAAAATTTTAACTATGCACTTTGAGACGACTTACTCCGACACATATTATTAAGTGGCTGCCTCTCAGGGCAATAAAGTGAGATGTTGTGAAAATTGCACTCGAGATCTGCCTGTGCATGACAGGTATGTTTCAACTCGTTTAGAAGTGTAGGTACATATGTGAGGATCAAGTTTTCACTCTCCTTTCTGATGGATGCCACCGGAGGCTCGCAGTTTACTCCTGACAGCCCCGAAAGTTTTTGAACCGATAAAAATGTGGAAATATTCACAAATGCTTTATATACAATGTAAGGCTCTCCCTTTCGTTAAAAATTTTATTTGATTTCAACAGTTCGTCCAATCAATTGGGTATCTTCAGGAGCGTATTTCAAAATAAGTTACATACGAGGTGTGTTCAAAAAGTATCGCGAATTTTGTGTTTTTTCAAAAATTATTTATTTATTCATGAATATCTATTTTGTCCCCTTCAAAGTAATCCCCATGAGATATTATACACTTGTGCCAACGG
>JAWQRP010005622.1:0-10514 GCA_033557875.1 Quadriops clusia
ACAGTTCTCACCTTAATGGCGTAATTTTCTTTGACGTGACTTTGCCTACGAATTCTGGGATGCTACGAAAACAACGAAAAAGGGTTCCTACCAAATACTAGACGATCACAGGTAAATTTTGGCCAAAGAGAGTTTCGGGTTGATTTGAATTTACCGCCGTTTCCGTTCTCGTTCGACAAGTGTCGCTTTAGAGCACAGCAGCGAGGTATCACCTCATCAGTCACAGTAGACATAAATTTAGTAATGATATAATGTACTTCTTAACATTTAACAGTCTTATTCACAAACGAAGTTAAACGGTTGAACGAGATTTAGTAAAACTGGGTTTCAACGAGATTTAATCATTGTTTAAGGATAAGACTGAAACAGTATTAATCATAAAAAAATGTGGAGTGGTCTCCACTCGACTTTCTCGTATATTTCTAAGGTGTACTATACAAGATAAGACAGATTCATACTAAGATTCAGAGTGATTTTTGAATAGTTTTGATATATGAAGCGGTCGGATGTGAAACCTATCAACTAGGATGGAAATGTTATGTAGTTAATAGGTTTTACACCCGAACGTTTCATAAATACACATATGCACATGTAAAAAATTGTTAAAAAGACTACTTTCGGTTACGCAATTGTGCTATAATTTGATATCTGTGAGTTTTTCGTCATTTCTAAATCTAGTACAAAATTTGAATAAAATACCTTGAAGCAAAAAGGCACTTTACTTGAAAGAATTCTATTTCCGTTTCAGGTAAACTAAAACTTTCGGTTATCAGAATAAACAAAAAAAAATTTGACACGAGTTTACTTTTTAATTAAAATGACTATATACCAAATTTCATTGATCTATCGTGTTTACACACACACACATACACACAAACACACACACACACACACACACATACACACACACACATACACACACACACACATACACACAATCACACACACACATAATCACACACACACACTTACATCTAATTTAAACGCGGTTTTACTAAATCTCGTCCAACCGAGTAAAATCTAAATTTTGAGGATAGGTATAATTTTTGACAAGGATTTAACTCGAACGTTTTTATGAAGAAGACTGTAATACTTAATACATACGTATATGCAATAAAACCTCTTACATAGGCAAAAATTTGTCGTAAACTATCCATTATTCATCAATATTCGCAAGGAATGGTGAATGTAATAAAAAATGTATTATAAGATTTATTAAATATGCTCGTACATTATAAAACATAGATCCATAACTTTTCCACATAGGTACTTTGATTATTTCAGAGTATACCTAAGACTTCATAATTTTCACCTTAAGTTCACAATTGAATGCTTGACAATTTTAATGTAACCAGCTAGTTCGCGAATTCCACCACCTATGAGATGTGTAAGAACACAATGGATTGCCGACGCCTTCTTGAAGTGAGGCCCAGAAGATTGGAAGGTATTTTCAATTTTCTCCTGTGCGATTGGACAGTGCGCCGTTACGATTCCTCCGCCAGCTGTTTTGTCAAATATTGAGGCTTTGCGGAGCAAACGATGTTCTTTGCATGACCCCATAAAGAGAAGTTTAAACGAGCGAGGGTGCACACAGTGGACGCGGAAATACTTCGTTCCCATTCACCAGACTTGTTCAAATATCTCTCGTACGAAATGTGGAATCGCATATGTAGGTCACGCTCAAAAATGTTACCTCCGCGAACAAATAAATATCAGGGCAGTTAACGTGAAACTTTTAATTAAACATATAATATTTTACCAAATTGCGCAGTGTATTCATAGTAAAAACCGGTTTTGAATCTGTTGCAATAATTAACGAGGCGTGAACGCCAACACAAAAATAATACTGTTATCAATAATAATAGGCTTAAGTTAATTTTTTGCAGTAATATATATATATATATATATATATATATATATATATATATACTTTTCAACTAGAATGATAAACTCATACTTTAAATTGCCAATCCAATGTTTGAATACGTGAAAACAATATATTTATTACCGTTACATTTATGTGCTAATTAATTCATGAATATACAGTCAGCAAACGACACGTTTTACATACACGCTTGTAATCGAAAAATTGCAAATGTACATATAATGGAAGCAATAATAATAATGTAGACAGCGTACAGGAACATACACAGGAATTGTATTGACATAAGTCTTAATTAAACAAATTAATGTGCGTTTATCACTGGGTATTGGCCGTCAGCACTACTAGAATGTTATGACAGTACGTACCTATATGAAAGTATATGTATATTCAGATTGTAACATCATGTAGGTCAACCGGAATGTCGTTTATACCATTCCATTGCCTCCACGACAATTTATGTCACAATTCCCTTTCGCCCTTTACTACCCTGTTAGGATATATGAACTATAAAAAGTATCTGTTCGATATATCATCTTCTCATAATAAAACTTCGAAAATTTGAAACGAATCCATCGATTTCATTATTCATGTAGCCAGAAAAATGAACTCTTCATCAATAACAGTCAACTCAATTCTGGAATCCGTTCTAAGGTGACTTCTCAACCATGTATTTGGGAAATCATTGCGTTGCACTATTAAGTAAATCTCTTTCTGCTTGTAATATTTTATAGGTTTCTCACTTAATCAGCTCGAAGTCCGGAACTGATTTAAGAAGAAATGATTTACGGTTAAACGTAATATGAATGTATTTGAAGTGTAAAAAGTAATATTTATCCCATATCAAAACTAATAGAAATGTCCGTATTTTAATACGATGCAATCAATAAAACTATAAAATCAAAACATCTGCAAATAATAAATTGGGGTATAAAAGGATAAAGAGGTTCTGTTCGTCAAACATTAAAAATCGATCTAGACTAATTAGTGCCGGGGTTCGAGTCACGCAGCCACTAATAGCTTGGAGATTTGCAGCTGATGTATATGGCACATCGCTGGAACTTCTCCAATGACGGTCTAATTTTCTTTAAATGACATCGTTCATCTTAAGGGGAAATTACGTCTTAAGAAAAAAAAAGCAGACTAGTGAAAGTAAAATTTATATACTACGAGATTCGCCGCCCTAATGGATAACTGTTGTATCTGAAGTTATATATCTGAGGTAATCGTCTCCCACAAAGAAGCGAAGGATCCCAAATTATCGTAAGATGGAGCCGAAATTACTTTCGCTCCGAATGTTCTGTGTGCGATTCGTTTTAAATTTTACTTGTTGACTACGCGTTCAAACCATTAATTCTTGTTGAAGTTTAGTGGGTTATCTTGCTTCAAGTGTTGATTGGGTGCTCCAAATAAATTAAGTTTATCTTGCAGCAAAGTTTGGGGAAACAAAGTTTCTTTGGGCGAAACTAAAATTAAATACATATTTTTAAAATGTCAGACTTTCACTGAAGACTTTTTCTTGTCTGTAATAACTACGTCTGTAATAACAAGAAATTTAATTTTATGATCTTTTTTGTATTAAGATAAATAATCGAATATTCTCGGTAGTTCATGTATGGCTGAGGAGATTTAAATGGCTTCCCACAACAGAAAAAAATTTCACATTTCCAATTCGTTGTCTGCAAGACAATGAGAGATTAAATATGTAAATTACATTTTTTTTCTATTTAAATCCAAAAACATCTGCGTTTAAAGAATATAACATGATATAACTTTAAAACCGAAAAAATCAATTCAAAAGAAGAAAAAGTTTGAATTTGATAATAATAAAATTAGCACAATCTTAAATGCATTATTTTTTCATTTTCAAAAAAGGAGAATTAGTTAAGTAAATGGCTGGAAGGTATATACAGTCTTGATATATTTCAATAGGGAAGTTGCATGTTTTTCTAAATTGTCCTAAATTTAAAATATGTTACAGTTTATGTTAATTGTATGGATGTTAAGACGAACATAAACATAATTGGTTTACTATCTTTGTTGTATACATCATTCTTAATACGAACAATAGAGAACGCAAATATCACTATCCGGTTTGACGTAACATAGGTGTTGTCAGTCTCGTTGTCTATACGTCTTCTGTAACATTTGGCCTGTTGCATGGGTACACTGCTCGGAACAACCAATTAAATTTTACATTTCAAAGTGTTTCTCAAACGTTATTGGTCGGTTACTGCTCCGAACAATAATGGGCAACTCTTCGAACATTTGTCATTTGAAAACCTACCAATCATTTATAGAACTATATTTTTATTATTTTTAGCAATAAATCTCATTATTGACACTACCTTTGCATTAGAGTTTATGCGAATAAACATTTTTTTTATTTGATGAAATTGAAGAAATAAAAATTCCCTGTACTTTCTTGACGATTTTATTTTTGCACAATTTTTTTATGTATTATAATTTGTGCAACTTTCCTTTTATATGAATAACGGATTTTTACGTAGCAAATAGGTAATTTCTTAGTCCCACATTTAACTAAATAAATTTGTTGTTGTAATAGACCTCTGAAGAAGGAAAGAATTATTTCCGAAATATAAGGTTTTAACGAAAATAGTGCAAACTTTTTTACCTAGCCTAAAAATCCGTTATCAACAGTTCATATAATTAATATATATATATACATATATATCACTTAGCCACTTTGTAAATTCCCAAGGAACAGAGTTGTACCTACCTGATTTATTTACAAGGGGCGCATTGACAGTTTACAAATCGATACAAAATTGTTCTTAATGGACCTCCTGTAATGAAGTTCAGCACTACACAATGTAATTCCACACAATAACTTCTAGGCATCTGAGCTTCTAATATGTGGGAGAGTCGCTTTGTAGATTTATCGGTTAATCTGGATTGCGAAGTGTACTTTCAGCATTACTTATGTGAAAAGCGAGTATGATCCTTGTTCGAGCTAAAGGACGGAATTCAAAATTAACTACTTACTCCTGTCAGATTCACGTGGATTTCGTAAGTAATTACGTCTCCACGATGTACAAAAGCTTCGTTGGCAATTATCGAAAATGTACAAGATATTAAGGAGAATTATAAGTAGTGTTTTACTTTACTTGTTAAAAGTCTGATCCTACATTACAAAAACTGTAGGTAAACGTCAACAACTTGTTTGTTATTTGTAGCTAAGTCTTCGAGTACGTTTGTGACCATACATACGAAAAGATATTATGTATTCAAATGTTCCAAAATTGTTGGGAAGAATCTTGGTGATAAATAAATGGATCTGAACAGTTTTATTTGGTATAACATATTTCCAGGCAGTGTGATGACAAATGTTCTTTTAATGCACCCAAAGTGTGGAATACATTCAATTCACCATTGCGTGTTATTTTTATTCTCCTAGCGAAGAGAGTTCAGCGCGAACAGAAAACTGATCCAGATTTGTGTTGATGTGTTTTCTGTGCCTCGCGGACTCTCCTCGCTTTATGAAGGCCATAAAAACATTTCGTGGGTTCGCCCTGCCACTTTCATTTTTCAATTTGGGTGTGGATAATCTCGGAAAATTTAGAGTTTGGATATAAAATCGGCGTTTACCCTGGGTTATTAAGCTAAGTACCTTTCAACCCTCCTCGCTTTAGTTATAGTAATAAATTGGCAACTTCGATTTTTAATGCGTGTACTGGCTAAAACAACATCCACGTGTTACTTATTCTAACGTAATTCCGGAAGCGAAAAGGAACGTTGAGTATAATTTAGGTGAAAAGATTTATAGCATACAACGAATTAAGATAATGGTTTCATTATGTAGTACAATACTTTTTATGAATAGTCTGGACAGGAGAGGGAACTATAAATTACCGTAATCTCTCATATTTACTACCTAGTAATTTTGTAATCAAGTAAATTATGTTATATACAATATAGAAAAATAATTTATATAAATAAATACTGAGAACAAATTTACAGGTTCTAGTAATTTAAACAGAAGAGTAAAGAACCTTGTATAAATTTAATAGGCTTAATTCCTAATTCTTATAATTAAAACTGCCAAACTTTTAATGAATACCGTTCTTGTTGGAGATTTTCTTTTTAAAAAATGCCGTCAACAATTTTTAAACGCATTACGGAAGCGGGAAGGTTTAATAGCATCTAAATCTCCCAAAATTCGGATTGCAAATTCCATTAATTTTTGTTCTCGTCTCACTTACATATTTAAGGTCGCAAATTTAAATTTATGTATACATGTATATTTAAATTAGATTCGCACGACCCGGATAAAAGGATTTCTAAAGAAAATACTTTAATATCCTTTTCCATTTATAACAATATCTCTATGTCAAGGGAAATAACATTCGTATTACAGATTACTGAAATACTGAGTTTATGCAATGCTGGAAAGTGAAAGGCTTTTATATTTATCTTTTCGCGCTATTAACTCTTATCTACTGCGGAAGTTTATGGTTTGGGTTTCAGCATATTAGTTAAAAGTAAGTTAAAGATACGTTATTATGTTTTGCTACCATTTGTAAACAGATAGAAATATAAAACTTTGAAGATAGAAGCCAAAGACCACATTTATACTTTCACTCCAGACAAGTTCGGAAGTCCCAATTCTAGTAGTTGGAGTCCCTAAAAAGACAAATATTACTGAAGCGGAGAAAGTGGAAAGTGGTGATTACGTGAAGTAAAGTACATATTGTTATGATACAATTACAATTATTAAATATAGAATAAATAACATATGTGTGCAAAAGCTTATTGCGTGAAGGACGAAACCCTACGTTTATCAATGAAATTTAAGATGAACGCATTATACAAGTTAAGTGTACATTTTATTAGACCTCCATTTTAAAGAAAGATCTTATTACATCAGGGGTAGTTTACTTGATAAGACTGACAAGTGCTTGTTAAGCACGTTCTGATGCTTAAATGTTAGTTCAAGGCAACTCTTCAGAAAAGGATGTAATGTATTTATTGATTATATATCAATGCAGCTTAAGTCTAGCTTTTCTTATGAGGCGAATCCCGTAAGCAGCATGTTGGAAAATTACGGCGCAAGAAGTCATGATATATTAAATATTTTAGAAGCTACGTTAACGTCACATTACACGAAAATAGTAGGGTATAATGTAATCTATTAACTAATGTGTAAAGTTTATTACTTTGCAAGGTATATTTATTGGTAATAGAGCTGGAATTAGTTTATAAAATCTATAAATTTGCATGATTAAAATCATAATTAAGTGGACATTACCTTTTGCGTACTAATTCACCAAGGCTTTCCATTAGTCTAATTAGGAACATCGCATCACTCCTATTCTCTAGAAGCATGTATAGTAGAAGCCATAAATAAAATATTCCGTCACCCTAATAGTCATTCACATCACGTATGTATATTACAGGAACAAAATGTGAGAAACACCCTCGCTTCATCGGGACTAAACATAATTAAATTGATGACAAGGGAGAGTTGATTTTATAGCAGGTGACCTGATGTGTTAATATTTCTTTTTTGTTTTCAAACATAGAACTGTATAGTTAACTAGAGGAATAATTTATAAAACTGATTAAACGTCTGGCATTTGGTTATTAACGATATAAGAAAATTTCTTTCTTGGTTACAAGAATTCCGATTTTGTTCGGCAATAATTAGATCCTGATCTAAATTATTCTTTCAGTTACTTGAATGAGACTATTTAAAATATTTCATCCTCTAGTGTTGTAGTTATTGTACTTCCTTTTTTCGACGTAGTGGTTATACAATTCCTATGATAGCCAATGGAATGAAAAAGTTCTCTTAGAAAAAACTTTTATCAAGAATTGTGTGACTTGCGATAGGAATCAGTAGCATTCAAAACTAATAGCATGAGCCTAGAAGTTTTGATGAAGAATTTTATCAAAACTAAACTTTCCGCCCTGATAGAGTGGACGCAAAAATATGAGTGTTTACACTTTTATCTTGTATAATTTCATTTTTCGTGGCGTTATCACTAAACGTTTATATAGGCGACGATTTCGCAGTGGTGTGATGTTCGCGCCGATTACGAGTAACCCATATGTAAATGCTTTTGGGTTACTGTTTGTTTTGCAAATATACCGCCTGTTTTGAATTTGTAATGTAAATTACTTCTTGGTTTAGTAAAGTGTTTGGGATAATTCAACCCTGCGATAAATCGAAAGATACCCTGTAATGCTTGCCAGCCTTGCTACAAATAGCGAGTAATAATTCCTTGATACTCTTGACTCCCATCGAAATCGTAAATGCAGATTCCTTAGGAGTAAGCTAAGATTCCAGGATTCCACTTTACCTTTCAAAGGACGTGGCTATTTATTGTCTTATCTAACGCATGCATTTGAGATAACGTATTTCTAAAGATACCGATGAAGTTAATTTAGAGCACAGCGTCATTTGTATCTTTCGGGGTTTTTGTTTTAGAATTGTCTACACTTTTAAGTACAGATACACCTGAAATTGTATTGCTAATAATATAATATAGAAAGTTATTCCCACACAATAAAATCTAATTAATCTATATTCGCTGTACAGTAAGGTATGCAAAGCTGGGGGTGCTCATACCACTTTAAATAAGTATAAAATTTGAAAAGGCCGATGCCAATGGTACGTAGCGAAACGAGAAAACTTTTCGAATATATTTCGTATTATGAGTACGAAATTGAGGCGGAAGTAAATTTCGCGATTCTTTCAGACGACGTTAATTTTCCCAAATTTATAAGAGTGACTTACACCGGCAATTCAGAAACTCCATTAAAGCTTGTGCGATAGTTAGTGGACAATATTCGCATCACTGAAGAACTTACTTCCTGGACCGGTGGGAAATCTAACACAATCTGCCTTACTTTCCTTTGAGTATAACCCTGAAACAAGACAGGTCTACATGAAGTAGGATTTTTATTAGTGGTCTCTTAGGAGCGCGTATTACCGTTATATAGCGTAACCCAGTCTCAGTTTCCTACTAAGAGACAGACTCGTAATGATTTTTTTTATAAAGCCATGATCTTTTTCAAAATGGGTACGTACCTGCTTATGTTGTCTTGGCTAATTAATATCTATTTTCGAATGTTGAAGAGATGGAAGATTTTAATCTGGATTCTGTATCTAATTAAAATGAAAAATATTTACAAATTTAACATTTTTAGAGAAACCGTGGAATGAATGTGGAAAAATCTAATTTTGTGATCAATTGTATCTGGCATTCCTTTATACTTCAACCTATCGCTTCCAGCAGCCATCCGCATGAAATTTAAAAATTTTAAATTAAAAGTCTTCGAGTTATTCACCGTTTACTTTCATAATACGGCTATAACGCATTAAACGATAACTTCGCATTAATGCAAATTTTCTCGTTCCTTTTAATGTAACCGCTAATGAGTTCTCGTTGGTATCCCTAGTTTTCTTAAAGCGCTTAGGGAAGCATAAATACAAAATAAAAGTACAATTTAATATAGCTCTTTTTATATTATTTTATGGTTTAGAGTGAGACCGACTGAAACAACACAACTAATTAACAGAATTTACCTGCATTTGAAATGTACGATACATTAATGTAATTACATTCCTTTAACCACCAACATTGCCTGTTCTACGTATAAGCACATATAGGTATGTACTATAAGTTCAAATATGTATGTGAGCTATATCGGCAGCAGCTGCGATACTTCAAACACAAGTGGCTATGAATATAAATTAATGGTCACACTTGTGTCTACAGCCAATTATTTCTGGATTTTCGGGTGTGTTTTTAACTACACGCACCTTTGAAAGTATTGCTACATATCGGATGGTCATAAATTTCTCTCACAACTTCTTCGGATTTTATTAAATAATGCAGTGATAATTTAATAAAACATTTTAAAACGTAAAAATTAATGAAGCATTTTGAAGTAAAGTTCTAGTTAATATTATTATCATTAGCTAAATAATTGCAACCTGGGAGCATTTAAAAAACTATTACTTTCTTTCCGGCCGCCGTTCTTGCTTGCAATCGACATGTATTGCTTAATTTCGACTTGTTTTGACTTTACGCAATGAAGTTTTGACTTCATTTGAGAAAATTAAAAAATATTCTCCTGGGAAACATCAGTAATTCTCGCTTAACAATAACTAATGAGATATGTCACTTTCAAGAAGAGCCGAATATTAATTGTGTAAAATATTTGAAGCAACCTTACGATGACCCATTTCGCACTTTTTTACTTCATTTTTCACTCTGGATTAGTGGAGCGCCTAATGCGGCATTGAAATAAAAACTCGTCGCTACAACACACGCTCAGTTTTTTCCTCGAGGATTACAACCCCTTTGTTTCATTTTGTTTTCCTAATAAAGTATCGGGTTCCTTTAGGATGCTCATCCATTATTTTGGATTAATTAAATAAAACATTGTAAAAGCAGGCGCTTTTAATCATCATTTTGTACTAACAACGAAGCAATTTAGTTTTTTTAAACTCATAAATCCTGTATTATTTTTTACATTTTTACTTTCTCGCAGAGAAAGTATAGTGATCATGCGAAAAAAAATTTTTGAGATTTTGATGATTCTCGACGTTTTGAGCGATTTTGAGTCGATTTGGCCCTTTTTTGCTTTTTTGTCTGTCTGT
>JAWQRP010005623.1:0-10513 GCA_033557875.1 Quadriops clusia
CGCCGTATTATATTTATGTATGTATATCATGGTCTATACGCAATAAGTCAAAACAATGATATTGCTACATTTGCCGAGAACTTAGGAAAACAATAGTTAAAGAGACTTACGGCATTTGTCTGGATTCTAGAAGGCGTCGATCGGTTTCCTGAGCGTTCCAATTCACTTACACGAGAGTTTTCCTCGTTTTTATCACGAAAACATTAACAAATAAACCGAACTAATGAATTTTCAAATTGACAAATGCTTTAAGATGGCCGCCGCTAGTGCAGCCAACTTGACCACATTTTTTTAGGGGGAAAACAAAAATCACTGTAAACGTCATACTGGAGTAGTTATATCCTATTTATGACAGTTTAGTTTTGTTACTTGTAAATTTCTATTGAAGAATCAAAACTGAATAAACGCGCACGTGTGTGTGTGTTTGTGTATGTGTGGTCCTGTGTGTCAGTGTGTACATATGTGTATAAAGGTGTCGTCTACTTTTACAAGAACCTGATTAATTGTCGTAAGTGCTATTCTAATGTCGTTATTTATATTTTTTCTTTGACCATTTTTTTGTAGCTATTTTTTTGTTTTATTTACTGGATTTCAAGGTCATTACAATTGAATTTCTTACACGAGATTGTTTCTTTTCTCTATACATACTTATAAAGTCTATACATACTATAAAGATATTGTATTGATGGCTATAGCTACAGAGCTAATCAACTCCAATTTTCTTACTTGATATATTAACGAGGTATTGATCTTTTAACATAAAATTTTAGGTAAGAATGTTAATAATGTGCCGTTATCCCTGAATAAGTAGATTACCAACCTGCCTCTTTATCTATAAATAAGTAGGCCAGTAAACGAAGTACCGAAATTTTCCGGAAAATCCGAACGTAATGGCTCCTATCATCTTATTTTTAAGTACCTTTAAGTTTGCATAAAGCTCCTCTGAGCTGTTTAGGGGCTTTATCGCCTGTTGGAATTCTCTGCGAAAAAGAATATTAAAAGTAACGCTCCGTTTTTTATTGAACATTAGCTAAATATGTGTAGTAAAATCATTAATTAAATGTTACAACTTTTTGATGCGTCGTTTTAGTTTGTGCCAATCATTTCTTTATGTATTCATAAGTTTTTAATGCGTGATAAGTTTTTTACGCACACATAAGTTATGTATAACTTAGTTATGTATACATAAGTTTTGTTATGTATAAATGAGTTTAAAGCAGTTTTCCCCATCTTTATGCAAACTTTAAATCGTATTGCAAGAAGGTTGAACTCCGACAAAACAACATCAGCGTTTTAAAGAAATTAAGTTACGAGGGTGACGCAATAAATAAAAATATATGCCAGGGCTGTTTACTCCTGAAAGTACATAATTATATCGAGAAAAGGCCACTGAAAATGGGCTGGAAGTTTGTAATTGACAGTCGCGAGAGTTTTTGCAAGGACGCAATTACAGGCTGAAAGTGGGGCACGTGCAGGGAAAGAGCTCATAACGGGGAAGAAGAGGGACAAAGGGGCACAAAAAGGAACAGGAGTACACGAGAAAAGAAGTAAGAACACAAAAAATAAGAACACGAATAATTGATATCGAAAAACTTATATCGAAAAATTAATATCGAAAAACTAATATCGAAACATTATTATCGAAAAATTATTATCGAAAAATTATTATCGAAAAATTATTATCGAAAAATTATTATCGAAAAATTATTATCGAAAAATTAATATCGAAACATTAAAAACATAAAAAATTAAAGACACAAAAAATTAAGAACACAAAAAGTTAAGAACAAAATTAGATAATGAAAAACACAAAAAAAGGAGAGAGAACAAACAGAAGGTACAGACGTCATAATGGGTCAAAAAAGGGACACAAAGGGTAACAAGGGGGCAAAAAGGGACACACAGGGCTGACACGCGCCTCGAAAGGGGTGAGAAGGGTCCTCAAATAAAAGCAGCCCTTGTATAATGAAGGGGATGTTAGCGAGGATACAACAATGGGTATAATTGCGCACTTTCCTCGAAATCACTCGTGTCAATTATTGTGTCCTAGTTGGAAAGCCGATCTCTGATAACTAAAAGCTCTCCTCTTGCTCGTTATTCACTTCAGCGATCGAATCAATTTTCGCATTTACAATTTCCTCTTTCTGATAAAACGAATGCAAAGCCTTATCATTACTGGGTTATTTATTTTAACGAGCCCGTAATCGTAGCGTCGACTTCTCTGAACTTTTTCTAAAAACTGCAATATTGTTTTTTAGATTATTGTGTATTATTAAGTTAATTATTGTTATATCGTAAGTAATTTTTATAAAAAAATATTTTTCATAAAATATTTTATTTCTCAAAATTATGGATTCTATCCAATTTAGTCTTATATTGCATTGGCAAGAGTTTTCGTAACAATGTAGTAACATCCACGCCCCCACAAAATTATTCACATTTTAGCTACATCATAATTTGGATTTATTTGTCACGCTTCCTGAGCCATACGAAAATACGTCTTTACGTTCGCAAGAATTTATGTGCGGCCACGTCGTAGCGTGCATCGTACATTTGCAATTTACAACTTTGCAAAAGATTTTTAAGGGTCATATAATTTGTCAGCTGCATCGCGACGAGAGCGAGTACTCCTCAACTCCTTTCATTCGACTGCAGAAGACGTTGATAAATCGCCATTATGTGATAACTCCCGGCTTAAAAGTCCTTCTTCAACTGAAGCTATTTCATATGCTCTACTTCCGGAACATTATCGTCTAGTTACAAACATACGAAAATATCTTTACGAAAACGTCCAAATAACAATCAATAAATACGCCCTACAAATATTTGTACTTAAATGTATCTAAGTCAACATGTTTTGAAAATGACAAATTTATGTAAGTAAAATATTTCGATTTCGAGCTAATTCTATTCCCCTTAGGCTCGATTTTACAAACGACAGTTATCTCTCAGTTAGTTAGCCAACCAATCAACTATCGCTATTTTAAAAATTCCTGATAGTTGATTGGTTGGCTAACTAACTGAGAGATAACTGTCGTTTGTAAAATCGGGTCTTAGTCAAATACTTATTTTTATTTGACATTGACAGATAAGGAATAAAAATGGTGTAAACTTGGTTGCCTAACTTGCATGACAAACTACATGCTTTGTTTTAAAACAAATTTAAAATTAACATTCATAATATTTAAAATTACAACTATGTAAATTGCAATAATAGATAAGGAAGTATTATTTTAAAAAAGTTACCCAAAGTAATCCATAGAGCCTTTTATTATAATAATAATCATAATAAACCTCTTGATTAACACGAAAAGAAACACAAATTAAAATAAGCATTATATTTGCACTCTATTTACTCTCTAGAATCACTACTATTCTGTAGTAACACAACAATGGTAACACTAATATTCAGTACTAATAATAATACCACATATAATATGTGATAATACTAATACCATTCTAATAAATACTAAGTGAATAAAACTAATTGAATAATAGTAATTAAATAATACTAAACAACAAAATCTGATAATCGTTTTCCTCTTACAGTAATCACGCCCACAATGGATCGAACAACCGTAACAATGACAGGTGTCTTCAGAGCGATCCTGGAAAAAGAAGGTGTCTTCGGCCTGTACCGAGGCATCACGCCCAACTTCGTCAAAGTGCTACCGGCAGTCAGCATAAGTTACGTCGTGTATGAGTATTCCAGCCGAGTCCTCGGAGTCAATATGACGTGATGCAGGAGCAAACTAGGAACCAAAAATTATTTATTCAATGCGTCCTCGCGAGCGCAGCCGCCAAGACCCAACCACTGCAACCTCCAGAGAGCCGCTGCGATGACGTTCTAGTTAATTTATTTATTTGTACAGGAAACACAAGTGACAACCCGTAAGCTTACTCGCAAAAGTGAGCTTCATATTTGAACGCTTCATATCAGAAAAAGAGCTATACATTTGATATCTTGATAAACGAAACGAGAGCTCTACATGTGATAGCTACACATCTAAATGATAGATCAACATCTAAATGATAGCTTTACATCTGAATGATAACTTTACATCTGAATGATAACTTTACATCTGAATGATAGCTTCACATCTAAATGATAGCTTCATATCTAAATGATAGTTTCACATCTGAATGATATATTCACATCTAATGACAGCTTTACATTTGAATGATAGCTTCACATCTCAATGATAGCTCTACATCTGAGTGATAACTTTACATATGAATGATAGATTCATATCTGAGTGATAGCTTCATATCAGAGTGATAGCTTCACATCTGAATGATAGCTTCATATCTAAACGATAGCTCCAAACTGACAACTGAAATCCTTGACATCAGAAATATAGGTTCACATTTGATCCTTGACATCGAAAATGAAGCTTCATATTTGAAGCTTCACATCTAAGTCACCTTAATACCTGGAAGTAAGCTTCACATCTGAAAGTAAGCTTCATATCGAAAAGTAAGCTTCACATCTAAAAGTAAGCTTCACATCTGAAAGTAAGCTTCACATCTGAAAGTAAGCTTCACCTCTTAAAGTAAGCTTCACCTGTGAAAAAAGCTTTGAGTTTTGATAAGCAACCTTTACTACTCTTATTCAACCTGTTGACTGTTGTTTAGCACGTACGAGAAACTTTCCAAACGATTTAGGTGTTTTTATTAATATCGATGTTGTCTTATACTCATGCATCATCCGATGAAACACTCATCCCGAGCTCGCTAATAATAACTCATCTTTGAAACGAAAGCTACGACGAAAAGAATCAAAAACACGAGCCAGCCAAAACTCAATTCATGAAAACCTTTGAAGAAAAATAGTCGTAGGAAATTCAAACTATTAACCGCTAAAGATTAACTGCAAAAGTTTTCAGCAAAATATCTACAGAAAGTTTTCAGAAAATTATCTACAGAAAGTTTTCAGCAAAATAACTACAGAAAGTTTTCAGCAAAATAACTATAAAATGTTTTCAGCAAAATAACTACAGAAACTTTTCAGCAAAATAACTAAAGATAGTTTTCCCAAAAAAACTGTAGAAAGTTATCACGAAAATATTAACTACAAAAGGCTTCAGCAAAAGATAACTTGCAAAAAAAAATCAAAACTCTCTCACGAATGCATTTTACCTGTCTTTTTAAAGATTGACGTCTACTAATGACCTCTGACAAGTTTTCCAGTCCCGAGAAAAACACCGCGGTTCAAAAGGGAAATCTGGGAAGAGAGATTGTGATGTACTTAATATTTTAATAACTCATATTTATTATAATATATCCATATTTATATTTAATAAATAATGCAATTAAACAATACTGATTATTGAAGTTGTGCGCCCGTTCCTTCATGACATTTCGGTTTTTCCGTTTTTATTAAGAAGGCATTCTAATCATTACTTTCTAATAGAGAAGGAACGTCCTTGTAAAAATTACGTTTAAGTTGTTGAAATAAAGATCTGTTATTGTAAGATTGTGTTATAGTTGCGACAAGTAATCAGGCGACGATTTACCAGTAACATTCTTTTATACTGTTATTTTAAGTGTTTTCGCATTTTTGTATATTTTTATTTATGTACCTTTGTATTGTCAAAATTGTAAATTTGATTATTAAACCATTCTCTTTATACCTTAGCATTTGTTTTAGTTTTACATCTTCTCGTTTATGAACTTTCCTTTCCAGACAAAAGTAAATAGAGTTATTTATCCAATATTACAGTCATTTATCCAATATTGAATTATATTATTTGGTGAAATAAAATGTTTATAGCAATAACTTTAACACCAGATTTTCTTATTAATTTGTTCTTATTTCTATAGTAACATAATCAACTGAAATCATCTACAATCAAATTTTGAATCGCGCGCCCTTTTTCTTTGACTTTAATGCTTTTTAGTTACTTTTTTTATTTTTGGTGAATTCGACATAATTTTTGGGTAAATCATAAGAAGAGTGAAAACTCTAATGTTGGAATTAAGCAACTCGTTGGAATAAAGCCCTAATATTCAAATAAAATATTAATATTGAAATAAGGCCCTAATATTGAAATAAAGTCTTAATTTCAAATATAAAATTTTAATGTTAAAATATAAAGTTCAAACTGAGTTATTTCCCAAAATACAAAAGGTTGGTACACCTACTGACATTTCAAACAATATCCGACGCAATCTTGATTCAAATTAAAAACAATGTTGAAAACAATCGAGCGTCAACAACGCGGTGACAGCTTCATTTTGGCTCTTCTTAATTTTCGAAAAATGTTAGGAAAATTGCTATTTACAAAAGTAAGAAGGCTTGGAATAGGTGGATCTACACCTGGGGAACAATTTGAGGCCTTAAAAGGTAAGGAAAAATGAGTTTTTTGCTTAAAAAATCATGTAGCTTCTTTAGTGGAATCACAGAGTGGTATGAAGTGTCATTTAAGGGAGATTTTCACAGAAAAGTGTAGATATTTTACAGAATGGCCTTTCACAGAAATTTCTGTTAATTATATCGTTTTAATTTATATCATTTTTATTTATATGGTTTTTATTTATATTGTTTATATTTACATCGTTTTTATTTATATTGTTTTTATTTAGATAGTTTTATTTATATCGTTTGTGTTTATTTAGTTTCTATGTGGGATGTCCGCTACTATTAGGTAAATGAACTAATATACTATATCAATTTTGATTATGCGTTATAAAATATATCAATTTTTTTGTTAAAGAAAATAGGTACACTTACTGGTTTTTGTGTTTATTAGTTTAATTGCAACGGTTCCGATCTGTCGTTAGATTCTCTTCAGGTGGTATCATCGTAGGACTCTCGGAACTTATAGATGAAACATGAAAATCATTAATCGTCATTTAAATGAATGAATAAACTTCCATTTGCTCCAACGGAGATTTAAACTGAATTTAACCATTATATTTAACTAAAGCAGCTCTAAAGGTTTAGCGAAACTTTAATTTATTCCAATAAATTTTTTTTTTATAACTGGTTTATTTTTTTTTGCACCAACTCATTCAGTAGTTAATTTCCAAAAAAAAAGTACAAATACTAAAAGAAAAATTATTTATTTGAAAAATTTTTCTGTGTACGCCCTCTATGACTTAAGTGAGAATTACAATTTGACACTTTATGTAAATATTTAAACTCATTAGGTGCTAATGACCAAAAATCTTTACCAAACAAGATTGGTCGATATTAATAAATGATTTATATTAAAGTATTTAAGTAAAGTATTCTAATCTAAATTATTAACATCCATCAACTGTGGTGTTTGAGAGTGAGTTTGTTTATTTGTTTAACCGATATCATTGATTTTATATAATAATAATAATATTATTATATATACGTAGTATATCTATATAAATAATCAATGCCGATAGGTAACCATTTTTTCTTGTTCGTAATTAATACGAAATTTCTGTTTCTCTTGGACATTAAATTGAACTGTGGCACAAAGCTTTTTTTTCAATACTTTACTAAATTTGTCAAAATTACTATTGTTCATAAGATATTGATTGCAATGGTAACTAGAATAACTTGTATCTATGTTAAAAAAATTTTTTTTGGTTCACCATCATGATCAATCTAGTGAAATACACCAACTGTAATGTCATATATGCTAATGGTAGTATTAAAGAGGAATCATATTTCAGTATTTTTTGTTAAACAAATTTGTAAGGGATACTTAATAATTATATAGGGACAATTTATAATTATTCATTTTACACGGGCTTAATCAAGGGGTTAAATCAAAAAGTGTTAAAGATTTGAGATATTTTAAAATAATGACTTTGAAAATATGAAATTTAATTACCAGGTATGTAAATATGAAACTGGAATTTTTTTTTAGAAAATAAACATTAATTGCGTGAAAATGGTAAAAAGTAGTTTATTCAAAATATTTTGCATTTGTTTCTACACATTTTTCCCACCTCTATGACAATTTTTGGATGCCATGCCAATAAAATTGTTGCTTCTTCGAGACAAACCAATCATTGAGCTATTTTCTTATATCTTCGTAAGAACTTAAGTGCTGCTTGGCAACTGCGTGTCCCATCGGTACAAATAAATAATAATCGGATGGGGCCAAATCTGGTGAGTAAGCCGCATGTGAAAATATTTGCCAACCAAACCCCTCAATCTTTTCTTTAACGGGTTTTGCTCTGTGCGATGGTACATTGTCATGAAGCAAACTGGCCTTGTGTTGCCTTTTTTGATATTCTGGTCGTTTTTCGCGCATTGCTTGGTTCAAATACACAATTTTTTGTCAGTGATGTTCAGTATTAACGGTTACGCCACGATTTAGTAGTTCGTAATGGCTAATACCTTTCTGATTCCCCCAAACACAGAGCATTGTGTTTCGCCCATAAAGAGATTTGGCCTAGCAGTCGATGTCGCTCACTTGCCTAGTTACCCATGATTTTTTACGTTGAGGGTTCTCGAAATTTATCCATTTTTCATCACTAGTCATAATTAGCTGTAGAAATCATTTCCTTTTGTACCTGGAAAGCAGCATTTCGCATGTGGCTTTTCGGTTTTCCTGCTGTCTTTCATTATGTTCATGTGGAACCCATTTTCCCATCTTCAGGACCTTTCCTATGGCTCTCAAACGTAGAGAGATAACTTTTCGTGTTAAATGTAATCGATCCACGAGCGGTTGTCGCATTTCAGCATCATCTTCACCCAACAACGGCATTTTCAAACTGTCTCGATAGTCTTCCACGTTCTTCATTTATTACGTCAAAATTGCCATTTTTGAATCTCTTAAACCACTCAAAATACTGTGATTTGCCAAGAGCATGCTCACCGTAAGCTTCGACAAGCATTCGATGTGATTCTACAGCCGTTTTGTTCAAATGGTAGCAAAAAATCAGTGCTGTCCGCAAATCATAATTATTAGGCACAAAATTGTACATGTTCAAGGATATGTAAAAATATGTTCTTGTATGAAACTTCTTATTATTATGAGCTAATAGTGTTTATAAATCTAAACAGAAGGAAAATGCGCTACTGCCGTAGTTTGACAGTCACTAAATTGACAGGTAGAGCCTTCTAAGAGCAAATTCCGGTTTCATATTTACAGACCTGGTATACAACAATCGCCCATTAAATTTTAAATTTTTTAAAAATGTATGGAAATTATCCCAAGTGACGTCATTAGTTAAGATAATTTGATTATATGGCTCTCGTCACGAAAGAAGTGGCCGGCTGCGTCATCAATTTTACATGGAGTCTTATGGAAAATACGTGACGTCACTGGCTATTTCTCTCGTGGCGTTAGTCCTACCTGTGGCTAAAGAAAAATGACTTAAATAAGTTAAATTTAAGTAAGTTGCAACTTAATTTTTAACTATAAATACTTACAAAAGTGTTTCAAGTATAGATTAGAAGGCTAAATGTTACCAAAAACTAATGTCAAAATGCCTTACTAGTCATCAAACTTATATTACTGCAATATTAAATTTTTATTTCTTATTTTCTATGCAGGTGTATCTAGCAGCATCTTAATGTAACAAGATCAGTATTTGGCGGCAAGGCGACAACCGGTAATTCAGTTGTGATTGAATATGTGACTGTGAGTATATTTTATTAATTATATTTTGGCTCTAAATATCTTTAACGTTTGTGGGGCGATTTCAAAATTTAAAAAATCGAACAAAAATGGAGTAAAGAAAATAAAAATTATCGCGAGCATTTTCCACCTCGGTTAAAGAGAATGCAAATTCGTGTGCCAAGCTTTTACTTTCTTCCGTATTCGACAACTTGTGACTATTTTGCAAATTCAATGCACAAGTGCTTTCTTTGAATTATTCAAGTACAGTAATACCCCGATTAAATGAAATAATTATAGCAATGCTATCTCAGAAAATGAGCAGAGAGGATACTTGTTAATATGACTTCCCTAGATTTTGGATATTCCATGACTTGTAATTTCTTGTTGTAAATAATAATATCTGAAACGTAAATTTGCTGTAATTGAATCTAAAAACATGTTAGGTCACTAGGATATAAAAGTACTGGAAACATTGTTTCTGGATTACCGATAACAGCAGAACCAATTTGGGATATAGCACACAGCAAAGAATCCTCATCTGGGTAGCCAAGCCAGAAGGTAACAAGCATTATATTGTTATTATTTATTATTATTTTTACATTGATACATATGCGTACAACAATTAAGGGAGGTTTTGTTAAGTTTTTAAGGTTTAAATTCCGCATTTTTTTAAAACACATATTTTCATGTTGTTATTCACCTTATAATGTTTAAATTTACATTATGGTTTAATCATCTACTTCTTCGCTTACAGTATTAGGCCCACTTGTCTGTTACTAACCTCATCTTTTTTTTTTGTAGATAGCCTTCTCTCATTTTGCTTTTTACATCTATCTATTATATAAAAGGCTTGGCCCGGTCGCGTGGTCATCAAGCCACCGCCGAAACCGCACGCGGGAAAAATCTGATTTTTCCATGGACCCTAGGTCCCCGTCGGCCGGTGCTCGCTAAGAAACGGT
>JAWQRP010005624.1:0-10511 GCA_033557875.1 Quadriops clusia
GTCACGACAAATTTTGAGGTACACTTTGAGCCGACTTATCTGACCGGATTTTGCATCAGTAATGTTATAATTAATTTTGTTGGAATCAGCACAAAAAACTGTACAGGGTCTCATCTTACTAACCATTCTTATGAATTAATTTCAATTTTATGAGATCCCAAAAATGGCATTTTGTTTGATGTCGTGCGCACGTGGACTGACTACCCTCCAGACAAGGGAGTCTAGATCAGCAACTATTGCAGCTAGAAGCCTAAAATCTTGGGAAACTTAATTAAGCACTTGACTAGTGCTACAGTTAAAATTTAAAGAAAATTGGAGACCATGTGATGGGAAGGTTTAGACCACTTGGCATGGAATGACTCCTTCCCGTCCGATCCCATCCCGTCTCTTCCCGATCCTTTCCGTCCTGTCCCTTTTCTACAGTCATGAAACTTTTTTAAGCGTAAATCGTTTATAAGTACTTTCATAATATGTATGCATCTATGTACTGCGCATATATATATAATACGGTTGTCTGCAGATTAAATGCACACGATGAACCCATTCTAAGCGACATTCTTACGACCGGATCACTTGCCGTAGCGCTTAGAATTTATTCACTGTATGCATTTAATCTGAAGACGGCTGTACATAGTGAATATGCCCATTCCCCTGTAAAAGTGTCAACCTGACATTTAACCTAAAATTATATACTTGACAGGCGTGAACTTGACGTTAACCTAAAATTATAAACTTGACAGACGTTAACTGGACATTAACCTATAATTTAGAATCTTGACAGGAATGGAAATACCAACGCACTAAAGTATTGGTTCCATGGAAAGTATTAAAATAGAGGTTATTTCTCTTTTTAAAGGTCGATTCTCACCACACGTTCCTTTTCCGATCCCCTCCGTGTAATTAAAATTATAATTACAGTGGTACCTCGGTTTTTGTCGATACTCCGTTCCGACATAAAATGGAGTGAAAAAATGATTTGTTCCAAAATTTTTAAATGTGTACGAAACATATCCTGATATATAGGATCTGAAGAATGTGAACCATGAAAATCGAAATTATGTGTACGATAGTGTTTAATTAATACATTATTTCGGCTACATAAATAAAATTAATTTGTTCCGATTCGAATTATTCATCGACAAGGTGAAATAATCAATTGTATTACAATTGTTGCGTTTCATATCGATAAGTGAAAAAATATGACAAAGACGGGATCTGCAAAACGGGACTAAAAGCTCACTAGGAATTTTTTCTAGTAAAATATATCGCCTCCTCTAGTCCTCTAAAGAACGAAAAAGGCGCAAAAGAATAGTGTATTTTACCAGCGGAGAAAGTGCATTATTCTTTTACAACTATATTTCATCTTAAAACTTTCAACCATAAAGGGTCCAACAATTTTCTATTAAACAATATTTAGTTCGTTTATCACAGATGTTATCTTTCATATTGAATACTGACATGAATACATTTGTGCCAGTTTAATGACCTTTTCTGATGGTTACACCGTTAATATCAAAATGTCATAACACATAACCCTCTTCTCCATGATTGTCAAATTAAGAGAATTTCGACTACTAGTCATGCCCCTCTTTTGCTATGTTCTTTTCAATCAGATTCATGATTGAAGTCAATATACTGCGGATTCAACTTTGTCATTTACGGTTTAAAGCAACGACGTCGTTGGTTTAAGATTAGGTATATTTTCTGAAATATAATACATATATCAACGATATATGTGTAGAAAACATGGTTACAGCCTCGGACTATTTAGGGTCGAAATTATGAAAGCCGGTTGACCGATGGTTGAATTCAAGCGACGTTTGAAACAGAGACGACAATTCTGATTGGATAGAATTTCAAATTCTACCCAATCAAAATTGTTAAACGTCGGTTGAATTCAACCGTCGGTCAACTGGCTTTTATAATACCGGCCCTTGGACTGTTATCGAGCTGGATGCGACATGCAAACATTGCCGATTTCTTCAATCAAAGGGACTGATGCATGTTAAATCTCTCTCGTAATAAGTGGGCTTAAGAGCCAATCAGAATTAATTCTGGTTTCTTTTATAATTGGTTAATAACTGACAACTTTTCTCTGAGGCATTTCTTATTTATATTTTGGAATAATTGGTCTTGTCCTTGCAATCTTTCAAATTTGAGATGATGTCAACAAATCTAACCTCACTTGCACTGTGTCTGAAGTTTTGACATACGTTACTCCTCTAAATTCGCGATTTCATCTGATTGATTTATGCCCATCAGGATCGATATATACAAGTTGCCTGGTTATGAGAGGGATAGGAATAAAAACGTATTTCTTTTGCATGGCTGTATCCATGTTTTCTATATATCGTTGACATATATAAATTAGAACAACTGTTTTCACATAAGGCGTCGCACATTGCATAGCGAAGTCGCAACCCTAATGTGACTGATTAGCGACATCTTTTGGCTAACGTAATATAATATTTGAATTAATGATATTTCGAGCTTACTGCGCCATATGTTATCGTGTCAGAATTTGGCCCTATCTAGTTCCGCGTCTGTGATTGTCTGTGCCTTAATGTAGACTCGAAATCACACTTCCATGGAAATCGATTTTTAAAAATGCGTCAAATTTAAGAAAGTTTATATTTTGTTCCAAAAACTGACTTCTTGATCAAGTATTTCGAAAAGTGATCTTAGCGAGGGCTTAGGAGGCAGAGCAAACTTTCAGGCCCATCAGTTGAGCCAGTTTTAAGATATTGTAATGATAAATACTAGACAGAAATAAACTGCAAGAAATAATTTACTATTCAAAGTAGAATTGCTTTTTACTATTTTCCGAGAGTAGGGCAACTCCAGAAGATCTCCGAAATCTTGCATCGTCTTAGGCCAAGTCAGTCTCAAAAATTAAACTTACCAAATCCAATACGGTTCAGAACGTACAAATATCTGGGGTTTTAAACAATTTCTGCTTTTGAAAACTTACTCCGTACTTTCCGGATATCTAGAGGGCATACTATATATATATATATATAGATGACAGAAATATAAATTATTATAACAGACTCATAGTTTAAAGAATATCGTACATAAATATAAAAGTAAATATGTAACAAAAAAAAACAATGAACAGGTTGATTAATTTATGGTCACCTACGATTTTTCTTCAGATTCACAAACGATAGGTAACATATGATAGATTCACTTTAAATTAACGTTTGTTCTTCCTCATTATAAACTAACTATATTTTATATTCAACTTCTTCACTTGAGGCAAATTTCTCTTCCTGAAATATTTCTTTTAACTTTTAAAACAGGTAGTAGTCACTGGGAACCAGATCTGAGGAATATAGTAAATGAGGAAGAAATTCACAGTCCAATTGACCCTTTTCCTTTGCCTTTTTTCTTGATACCACCTTTCAAATGGTTCGATAAATCAACGTAATTAGTATCATTCGAAAACGTTTCCAGCTGATATTTCTGTTTTTGGACGCTGCGGTTAGCTTTCATGTTGTTCCAACTGTGTAGAATTGGGCTTACGTTTGGGTTGAAGTGTTATATCCTCGTTTCATTGTTTGTTATGAATTGATGCACAAATTCGTTTGGATTAAGAGAAAACAGTACCGAAGAGTCATCTGAATCTTCGACACATTACTATTTTCATGCGACTCCCATCGTGCACATGACTTTTTCATTAATGTTAACAAAATGAGCTTTCTCCCTTTTACCTTGATGTCATTAAGAACAATTTGTTGGATTTGTTTGACATTTCCTGGAGTGGCGATCTCATTTGGATGTCCGGAACGTCGCGGATTTTCAATTTCTGAATGGCCACTATCGACATATAGTTGTATTCGATGGAGCAAGTATGCACTAACACTTCTTAAGCACAACAATTTGTGTCCTTCACGTATATCCTCATTAAATAGTCATGTTTAATCTTTTATTTCAGCCTACCCGAATTCTAGGTTATGTTTAACAATTCGCAACATAGTTGACAGATCGCTAGAGGGCGCAATTGCCTGATCCAATACATCATACAATGACGAATTACAACTCTTGAACTGTCAGATTTATCAGTATAAATGCAATTTGAACCCCTTAACGGGCAATTTTCAAAAAATCGCGTCTTAGCGAGCGCTTACATTATATAAAGAATGTATAATGCAAGTTTGAAGTCAATCGGTTGAGCCATTTTTGAGATATCAGTCAGTCAGTCAGTCACTGGATTGCAATTTTATATATACAGATTTAGATTTATTTATTGCCACAAACTATACCTTTTTTAAGTAAGTGTCTTTACTAAGTAATAAAGACACACACTTTTTTGTCAATACAAAACATACCCATAATAACATTCTATTGACACCTTTTATTTACTAACGAGTACCTACTACTCGAGTATCGTCGGTAAATCGAATAGGTATCTTCGGTAATTCAAATTATCCAACTTTTATTACTGTTTTACGAGGTATTTATCGACTTTTAGGTGTCAAAATATCAATTTTCAGTATATTTTGACTCGCTTTATTTGATTCTATTGAAAATTCATATCACCCAAACAATCTAATTAAAAAGTTACCATGGTAAAATATATTGCCATCTTTCAAACACATAACGGGTTTTCAAACTGAAACATCAATGTAAAGTTTCCACCGAACAACTTTTCATTATAACGCAAAAAATTAAATGAAATTTTCTGAAGCTTTGCTTTATCGGTAATCTTTATCAGATATTAAATTATTTTTATTAAATCCCAGTAAGTGTAATATCGGTGCCCGTCTGCAAGGAAAATTTGTTATTTATTCTAAAGCGGAGATTCCTCGCAAGCAGGAAGTGCGGCCCATATTGAATATCTGATGCAACGCAAACAACTTCCATGTAAATATAGGTAACGTTACGGGTGTGCGGAAATAAAAAGGAAGCGGATAACAAACGATCCCGCTATATTTTAACTGTTTGTAGAATAAATAGAAGTATGTGAAACAGCGGGTGGATGGGGTTATAACTGGGAAATAAGGCGGGCAAAAAGAGAATGCGGGAAGCAAGCTGCAAGTGCACTGAAACAAATCGACCTTGTTGTGTAAACTTTGTGCTTACTAAATAAGGTCGTTTGCAGATTGCGATATCGCAGTACTCCGCTAATACGACCGGTGCTTATCGGGTTAATTTTCTATTCCAAATCTAACAATGCAACCCTCCATTTTTACTGCAGCTGTTAGCGTTTGATTTTATTTGTGTTTTGCATAATAAGGCGTGTTATGGAAACGTAGGCTCTATATTATTAGGCGAAATGAAATTTAATTTACTCCATGCCTGCGACATGGATACGCAACTACTCTTCACCCCAATTTGAAATATTAAAGTAGAAATGCAGGGAGAAAGGTTGCCCTAAAATTCTCAACCCTCTGTGGGTTGTGGTGAACCTCGGCCGCGGATAGTAGAGCACTGTGTTAAACCCCCGACCACTATACACCTACTACCCTCTGGAATGACCATCCCTTGTATGTACATTACACGGGGCGTGGGGAAGTTTGTTCAAGGTGTTTTATGCATTGCCTGGTGGTTACAGAAAATACACAACATCGTGCAAATCAATTAAGAGTATTATCATCATTATTTCATTAAATGAAATACAAGTTCGTCCAATTCCTTGAAAACTTGGTAAAAACTTGAAGAAAGTGACGTATTTGGCAAAATACAATAAATAGCTATTTATGCAACCCGTTGTGGAATGTACGATTTTGTGTAACGCGTGCGATTCACACAATTTTCCAATTTACAAATTTTTCATTTCTAAAATGCATAATATTATGTATAATATACAGCGCCGCGCCGATTCGTTTAGCACGCTATGATCTATAGGTACCAGAATTCAAACGGATAACATAACACTACTTTTAACAAATGTCATTGTATAGGATATGATAAGTTTCAAACTATCAAAATTATTGTTATATTTTTAATCATTAGATTTGTATTAAATAATACAATAACACACCTTGATTATATCGCAATTGAGGATATCTACAACAAAGCGTTAATTAATATAAACAATAACCTTTATTCCAGTAATTACTGCAGTTAGTGTGCAATTTGGTTCTGAATTATTACACCTATAATGCAAACCAATTTTTTCCTGAATATTTTTTATCTTTGCCCGCGAAGAATTTCCAACCTAATGGGTATAATTAAAATTTGCATTTTTCCTTCCTTTTTTCTTTATTAATTAAAGCTGGTATTGCAATCTGATGGAAATTCCGGCCGGAAAAACTGCCGGGTAAAAGGAGGAGGTTTTATTATGAAAGACAGCCGGAAGCACAGAAAGCGGAAGCCATTGCTTCCCATTTAACACGCCGAAATGTCAAGAATCCACCTATCAAAACCACCCCTTCTATCTTTTTACACAGCTGGTCGCTGCGTCGCTATTGAACACTGAGGGTTAATTCACCTCATTCAGCTCCATCAATATACCACCTCTCTAAGTTTTTTCCAACTTTTTATCTCGACGAGATGAAGGAAATATCAATGTATATATATATATATATATATATATATATATATATATATATATATATAATAATTAAAGAAGAACTTTATTTCGGCGAATTTCTACATGAAAGGGCATAAATTACTTTCACTCAAGTTCAACGTGGTTTTTTGATTTACTACTTTTTGCTTTCTAACATTAAGTGAACATAAGCGATTTACATTATTTTTAGCCAAAAATTCACTGCTAGCAGATCACAGTGCAGCAGGATGAATTTGAGAAAGGTGTATGCTTCGTAGCAAGTGGATGAACGTATCATGCGACTGCTGCAGTTTCTTTGAGATATAGCCAAATAACGGAGGATGCTTAACTGCGATGAAGGCAACCATAGCAAACAGACTCTTCGACAAACATTATAAATTTCAGCTTCGGGCTTGTGTATTCTATGTGTGCTCCGCCAAACTAAAGTCTTTGAGATATTATCCTTATATAACATGCCCCTCAACATAAAGTATAGCCTCGCTTCAAGAAATACTCTGATTTATCCCATAAGCATAAATTCTTTCCCTCCTTTATTTATTGCACAAAAACACATACTAAAACTGTTTTATAAAGTAATCTCGAACATCTTCTGCATGAAACCCTTAGAATTTAAGTCTGATTGTTTGCATTTTCAATTGTTTACTTTTTCAATATGCACCTCAAATCCTATCATAAACACTTATTAAATTAAGCAGACTTAACTTCAAAGTTAATTAGAGAGATATTCCGTTTCCCTCGGAAAACAACATTCTGCTTGCTGGCGGAAGTATTAGGGCTCCTGCAATTCCTACTCATTAAAGCGAAAAACGTTCGCTTCCGCTGCAAGCAAATAATTAGATTAAGTTCACTGATTCAAAAATGTGCCCGGCAATATTACATTTACGCATCGTTGATTAATTAGTCCGGCAACCAATTCCGAATGGAGACGCCCCTTTATTATATCCGCGCTTTTTATGTTTCAGTTTCCATTCAAACAGGCATTATAATGAAATTATGCACATAATGCCGGGAGAGGCGCGATTGCTGCCGGTATCGCATCATGAATATTTTAAGGGGTTCCTGTTTGAGAATCAATTCGAGGGCAGGACGTAAATCACGGCCAATCTGCTACTTTACACCCACTTTCTCTTTTGGTCTAAAGAAATAAGAAAATCGCACTGCTTGGAAATCGACGCCTTTTTTCAATTATTGATAGATCATCATTATTCCTAGCCACGTCTATTTGAATAAATCTTTTTAGATGTCCGTATTTATTTGGTCTTTTAATTCCATTTCCACTTCAAATGTTGCTCAAATGCACTACTGTCTGTTTCGAATAAATCTTTAATTTTAATGGAATCAGTTGTTTAAAAGGCTTTATTAATATAAATAAATAATTTGCTTAAAATTAAAAAAGCCAAAGACACCTTGATCAAATATCTATAAAGAAAACGGTCCAATAAAAACATAATAGAAGCACAATACTTTTCCCGCTACTAGAATTTACGTAACTAAATAGTTGTGTTTGATTTAGCGGAAATTAATCACACAACTAAAACCAAAAGTCTCAGAAACAAAAACTCCATAACAATATGTACGTTAATTAACTTATTTCTTAAATTCAATATGATAGATTTCTTGGGTATTATTAGGTCTCTATTAAAACAAATTCTATATATGGTATATTTTTTAATTCCGACGACACGAGAGGTGTACAAACTATTTCGAATTATTCTAAACTGTGTAACTCCGAGAAAAATGATCATACGAAAATGTTATGCACATCATTTTCAAGGAAAAACTCTCAACTTTTTGATTCTACAAGTTATTAAAAGTTTCTATTTTAAAAGGAAATCCAATTTTTTTATGTGAGAAACGAGAAAGAAATTGTTTTGTGTAAATTTCTCAAAATTAACGATATCATTGCGATGTTTACGTATTTTATAAGCAAAAACTATCAGTGCAAAATGTCAGGTAGATCAAAAATTGTATTCCTTATGTCCTTATTTCTTATGATTCATATAATTTCAATGTGATTTTAGTGTTATTATAGGTATTTGTATATATTACAGGAATTTTCTATAGTGGTTGTTTATGTATTTTGTAGCTTTGCTTAGCTAACAATAGATGATAGCACTTGGTCCTATTTGTGGATTTAATATGGCTTGCTAAAAATTCTAGTTTTTTAAAGAAAAAACGAATAAAATAAAAGTGAATTAATATGCAAAATATACTTAGTGTATAATGCACACTATGAACGAAATATATGGAGTAACAGCTTTAAAAATGTTTAATCTTCTAGATATTTTAATTTGTTAATTGTATCAATATATTTCATATTATTAGGATAGTTCTAGTGTGGATGTCGTTTGTGATTATTGAGCTGGTGATGATGACGAACAAGTGTAAGTAATTTTAAATAATTGTGTTTTATAGACATGTAATGTTGCAGTTTATGCATCACTGTACCTACATGTGCAGTTGCAGTAGCCTGTGGAATGTGGCAGCTTCCGTCAGTGGACGAAATTCCCGGAACTGAGGCCCAAAGGCAGGCAAGCGAAGACGAGTTGGAACCTGTCGAGTGACGCAACAAGGTCCACCTCCACTGCCGAAGCGATACGATAAAAGCCACTTACGCCCTCGCTGAAGGGATAGTCAATGACCGGTCGTCGATGGCGCTAGTAGAGAGCTGATAAAAGACTTGCTGTTGAAACTGTGCGCGAACAAAGACTTCTGTCCAGCATGTATACTGAAAGCGTTTTGCAGTGAGTGTACTAATCTTGTACAGAGGGCAATCGAATAGTGGAGGAACCATTACTGAATAAGCGAGAGGAACTGCACAGACCTTAGGCTCGGCCGTTGGTCATCAGGGCTCTACGCTGTTTGGTTCTTTGGCTCTCAGTCCGAGATTCCTTGATTGCGCCTCTTGCAGGCTCGATAACGTCTCCCTCGTGGAGGTGCTCCCGTAGTAGTCAGGTGCGTCAGAACGATCCTTTCCGCAGACTATCAGGCGGCCTGGAGACCACAAACAGTGGTATAGGTAGCTGGAAGTCACGAAGGGAGTGGTGACATGTCTCTGACGAAGGTCGGTGGTTGCGCTGGTACGTCCTTTTCCGCAGACTTACCACACACAGTGGTATAGGTAGCTGAGGTCACGAAGAGTGCGGCGGTGCGCCTTCGACACAAAGCATTCGCCGAGGGGAAGACGATACCGACCAAGGGATTTAGCGCCAGGTGTCTATTCTCAACATCCCGCTAAAAGAGCGTAGCGATTCAGTGCCGTAGGTCCAGCACACGACACGAACACACAAGACAAGTGTTCAGAGGGCCATTGTAGGGACGGTTATTAGGTAATTAAGTAAAGGTGGCATCTAGCAGGTCAGTAAAAGGCCAGATGGCCCGTATTGTATTCAGCCTCAATAGTACCTTTATTTTCTTGTAATGTGTTCGAAATTTCGGATTATTTTCCAATGTTACTTGTGTTAGACTATGTTTCAATATTGTACCTATTTGCTTCATGCCAATCAATGTTTTGCTCGTGCTCTTTGCATTATTTGTTTATTATCTAACCTTGTCTAACGTTACTGCATTTGCCACAAATTGATTTGATCTCGTATTGTTGCTAATTTGGATTTGATAAAGTGGGCAATAAATGTATTAAACCGGCTTCTGCCATTTTAATGTGTTTAATTAATCCCTGTTCCCTCTCAGTTAGCAGAGCTCAAAGCGAAACAAATTTATTAGATGAATTTGCAATTGATTCTAAGAACGAAGTTACTACCATCACAACGATATGGTCACTTTTTTAGGACGTGAAATTAGCTAACTGAAACACTACTGCGCATGTCCGCTACATTTAGAAACGACAAAGATTACGTCCACTCGGCAAAACTGTAAAATGAAACACGTTTGAAACGCGTTTAAGTTTTAGGTCTGTGGTTTTAGTGAACGCTAAAATTCGAGCTTTTCACAATTGCTGACATATATTTGGGGATTTTACTAAGAAATATACGTC
>JAWQRP010005625.1:0-10510 GCA_033557875.1 Quadriops clusia
TTAAATCTCCTGAAGATGTTATTATTACATAACGAAACGTCGAGATAGATAGTTAAATATATATTTTTAGACCTTATACCCAATACTATTAATATTTAATAATATAAAATAATAGGTCAAAAAACAATAAAGTTTTACTATGAATCATTTTTTAATTAAAATCTTATAAGTGTATATTGATATGCATACACATGCAAAACATAAACAAATCTTTCGAATAATAATTAAATTTGTAAAATAGATATTATTATAATTAAATTTGTGTTCCGAATGCATAGGCACTTTTACAGAAACCTGTAACATCAGTTACCTACACGTACTAAACCAGTTGTGCTAAACGTCAAATAACTGTCAAAAACCACACGTCAGATTGCGTCAGATTCGAACTAAGTGAGGTTATTATCTCCAAAAGCACACGTATTGATATCTTCCCTTTTATTTATTTTCTATTTATATCTTGTTTGTTCTCCTAAACCCGATATATTCTTCTACCAAGAAATCCACTTATACCCAATTATTAAAGGTGTGCGTTATCTGTGCTTTTTGCCGCAACATAAAAAAGATATGATATCAGACGTTTGACTTAAATTATCGTAAGCTTGTGAAATTTACGGTGTTCATTCACAGTTTATTGGAAATAACAGGTTCCCGAAATAACTTGGCCACAAAGATGTCGAAAAGATCGCAGCCTTCGTGGAAGCCTTTCGAGAAGAAGGATATCGAGTTGAAACTGTACAATAGTTTAACTCGGCAAAAGGAGGTTTTCGTGCCGGCTAATGGACGAAGGGTGACATGGTATAGTTGCGGGCCAACTGTTTATGATGCCTCACATATGGGCCATGCACGGTAAATATTAATTATTGACTAGTCTAATTATTATTCATGAAATTTTATTATGATGAAATTATATTATTATTATTGAACTTCTGTTAATTATTATTGAAATTTTAGTATTATTAATGAAGTTCTATTATTATTACTGAAGTTCTATTATTAATGAAATTTTATTATTATTAATGAAATTTTATTATTATTAATGAAGTTCTATTATTATTAATTAAATTTTATAATTATTAATGAAGTTCTATTATTATTAATGAAATTCCATGACTATTAATGAAATTCTATTATTATCAATATTATGACCGCAATTAATTCTAGTCTAATTAAACTGATCATACTTCTAAGAATGGTTAAAGCAGATGTCCAGATCATTTGTTTAAGATTTCATAGCCACCTCTAAAATCATCTCGTAACAAAACTAATCTAATATCAAAAAAATCATAATCTCTAATATCTAAATTTATATTTTCTTTGACTTTTTATATTTAATTATTTATTATTTTAATTACCGGATTTTTAGGTCATTAAATATACGTTTATATTTCGCTGAACTTTCGTTTTTACTGATCAAAACTTCTTCAAGAGTATTAAAATATGAAATTTGAAATTTCTTACTATTGACAAATTGTTTCATAATATTTCTTCTTATTTTAATTGATATATAATAAAAAATAAGTTTTTCATATAATAAAAAATAAGTTTCTCATATAATAAAAAATAAGTTTCTCATATAATAAAAAATAAGTTTTTCATATAATAAAAAATAAGTTTTTCATATAATAAAAAATAAGTTTTTCATATAATAAAAAATAAGTTTCACTTAAAAAAAATGACTATAAAAATTATTCGGTATGTTTAATAATTTGGTTATAAATCCTATTAATGTTATTTGTATCTTAAGATAAAAAACAATTGTTTAAAACTAATTGAAAATTTTTCATGTTTAATATTTAAAGATTCTAAAATTCTTCTTTTGTACCAATTACATTCTTTTTCAAAAATTTTAACATTATCAAAACCAAGACTATAATTTAAATAAATAAATCAAAATCAAATATATAATATAATAATTAAAAAAAATAAAAAACTAGATTAGTTTAACAATAACAAATAAACAAGCCCAAAAAAAAATTAAATAAGCCAACACCATAAGAAAACAAAGCCTCATAACTGATTGTTCTAATATCATTAAGTACACAAATTAATCACCCATTTATGTTATCTAAATCCTAAAAATCTTATTAAACCTTGGTATTAACCTGCATTATTATTTTATAATTATTTAATAATACCAAACATTAAAATGCCATTATCATTTAATGATATTTATAGGTCGTACATAACATTCGATATCCTACGAAGAGTCCTCTCGGAATACTTCGGATACGACATTTTGTACGTTATGAACATTACCGATATTGATGACAAAATCATCAAGAGGGCGAGACAAAATCATCTTTATGAAAAATACATCAAGGAGTTGCATTCCTTGGGAGTAATTTTAAAAGATGCGAAAAGCGTAATGGAGAAGTTTTCGGTAACGGCAAAAAATACCGAAGATCCGGATAAAAAGCAAATGTTGGAAAAACTTTTGAATAGGTTAACGACCTCGATTGAAGGATTAGAAGTTTCCGTTAAAAACGGGGCAACGGAACAAATCCAGGAGGCGAGGGATATTTTTTTGAAGGAATGTAAGGATCCTCTTTCCGATTGGTTAGATTCTAAATTTGGGGCCTCGGTGTCCGATAATGCAATTTTCAGCGAATTGCCTGCTTATTGGGAAAAGGAATTCCACTCGGACATGGATTCTTTGAATGTTTTAAGGCCAGATGTCTTAACGAGAGTTAGCGAATACATCCCGGAGATTATCGAGTTTATTCAGAAGATTATCGGAAACGGACTAGCTTATGAAGCTAACGGGTCTGTGTACTTTGATGTGGGGGCTTTCGATAAACGAGAAAAACATCATTATGCAAAATTAGTTCCGGAAGCTTATGGGGACACGAGTAGTTTGCAAGAAGGAGAAGGAGACCTTACTACTACTGAGCAACAAAACGAAAAACGATCTTCTATAGATTTCGCTTTATGGAAGAAAAGTAAAGCTGGAGAACCTGCATGGGATTCCCCATGGGGACTAGGTAGACCAGGTTGGCATATCGAGTGTTCTGCTATGGCTTCCGCTATATGTGGGCCTAATTTAGATATTCATACTGGAGGCGTAGATTTGAAGTTTCCTCATCATGATAATGAGATAGCTCAAAGTGAAGTAAGTGCTATAACGATTGTTTAATAGTTATTAATCATATTATAATTCCTAATTTTATAGGGTCATTTTGGCTCATCAGAATGGGTGAAATACTTCCTTCATTCCGGGCATTTAACAATAGCTGGTTGCAAAATGTCAAAATCGTTAAAAAATTTCGTTACGATTAAAGATGCTCTGTCTAAGTACACAGCAAGGCAATTACGATTTGCTTTTCTTTTGCATTCCTGGAGAGATACCCTGGATTATAGTGTGAATACTATGGAAATGGCAATTCAGTATGAAAAATTATTTAATGTAAGTACATATTTGGAACTATGTTGTTAAACCAGCAATGGTTAAACTAAGTTGTTAAATTATTAGTATGACAATAATAAATTTTTAGGAATTCTTTTTAAATATCAAGGATGCATCTAGAGATATTACCCAAGAAACTACGAATGATACTTTCCAAAAATGGGATACGGCTGAGTTAGATCTGAACAAAACTTTTATTCAGTCTCAGGGAATAGTTCATGAAGCTTTATGTGGTAAGAAAATTTGTTCATTTTTTACAAATGCATTCTTTTTTTCAACACTTATTATAATATATAGCATAATAACATTTATTATTATTATTAATAATATATATTATTATTATTAATAACATATATTATTATTCAATTTGTGTTCCTTTTCTTGGATTATAGGCCTTTGTTTTTTTAACTTGTATTATATAATACTTGTAATTTTTTTATAATTCTTTATTTTAGTCATCGTTTCGCATATTATTTTATCCATCTTCAGGACATTCGTTAAATTTTACGTTTTTCCACCTAGATGAGAAGTTTACATTTTAATTATTCATTACATAAAACATCAAACAGCATTATTAATATCAACCGAATAGTAATTTAAACAAATTATTTATACTTACATTATTTTTAGTTGATTTTTCATTAATATTCTTAATAAATAGCCTATACGTTAGCATTTGTCCAAATTTTAGATTTACATTAAAATTCCTAGCTATATTCATTTCACAATTTTTTATAATTTTTCGTTGAATATCTTAAAATATACATTCAACTCACAAACAACACATTAAAATAAATCTTAAGTTAATGTACTTCAATATTATTATCTACACATTCTATAAATTATACTATTTTTTTTAGTTAATGTTTGCTCGTAAAATTGAAATCAAATCCAAACACATAAAGCCATCTGTATCGGCATCTATCGTCAAAACAAATATCCTTAATAAAGCATATGTAATTCTATTCTAACAGGTTTCTTCTCTAAATTTCTTTAAGCTTAATTACTACATCCACATTACCTAAATCACTATACATGTTATTGTTAATCAAATTTCTATTCAATCAATAATTATTCTTTATATCTTCTCCTTCAGTTACAATTATTAGTTATGTTACCTTATGGGTTATACTACAAAATTTCATCATATATGCTATCTACATTAATAGTATCTCGTTTGAAATTTATTGTTATCATAATTGAATTCATGGTTTTCTGCGATACAATGTTTACTTAATGCTGTACAGTTTTTTTTTAATTTCTGTTTTTACATATACATGTTGTTTTATTCGGTTTCCAATATATTGTTTAGTTTCCCCAACATAAGAAGCTACACCATAATTACATTTAATTTTATAAACGCAACATGACTGTTTAAAGAAATCATAATTATCTTTAATTTTAGATTAAATCCTATTAATTGTATTTGAATTTTTACTCACTACCTTTATGTTATATTTATGAAGTTTATGTTTTATATTTTCTGTGAGGTTTTTAACATATGGTATTGTAGCAAAATTTAAATTATTTTTAATTTCTCTTTTTTTATCTTTATGTGGATTATACAATTTATCTATTCTTTTTTTAATTGTTTCGTTAATTAATTTTTTGGGGAAATTATTTTTTTATTAAGGCATTATTTACTTTTTCTAAACATTATTTTCTATATTCACAGCTAGATAATTTCAAGGCTCTATCAATGAGGGCTACCATTACACTATAACCATAACACTTATAATTCTTTTCACAATATGAACTGAAATTCGTATATCTTTCTGACCATATACTTTTTGTAAACCATTTTGTTTTTATAATATTATCTTTTTTAATAAGAGTCATGTCAAGGAAATTCAACATATCATTATTTGATTTCTCTATAGTAAATTTTATTCCGGGATGATAACTATTAAATTGAATATAGCTAGGAATTTTAATGTAAATCTAAAATTTGGACAAATGCTAACGCATAGGATATTTACTAAGAATATTAATGAAAAATCAACTAAAAATAATGTAAGTATAAATAATTTGTTTAAATTACTATTTGGTTGATATTAATAATGCTGTTTGATGTTTTATGTAATGAATAATTAAAATGTAAACTTCTCATGTAGGTGGAAAAATGCAAAAATTAACGAATGTCCTGAAGATGTATAAAATAATATGCGAAACGTCCACTAAAATAAAGAATTATAAAAAAATTGCAAGTATTATTTAATACATGTTGAAAAAACAAAGGCCTATAACCCAAGAAGAGGAACACAAATTGAAAAAAAATTTAGGTCAAGAAAAAATACAACATATATATTTTATTATTAATAACATTACTATAATTATTCATTTAAAACAATTTGTTATTAATATCATTTTTTAAAATGCAGATAATATCGACACCAGATCAACTCTAGAAACATTGAGAGATCTCGTTTGTGCAACTAACTTGTACTTAAGGGACCATAAACCCCCAAATTCCCTCCTAATTTATAATATTGCCGGATACATAACTCGAATGTTACGAATTTTTGGAGCCATTCATACAACATCACAAATCGGGTTTCCAATGGGATCTAGTGGCAATACAAATGTTGAGGAATTAATTCTTCCTTACCTTAATATTTTGGCCGGCTTTAGAGATAATGTTAGAGTTCAAGCTAGAAGTTTAGGAGCTGGAGATATTCTTAAAGAATGCGATAAATTAAGAGATGATGTACTACCGAATGTAGGAGTTCGACTTGAAGACCGAGAAGGTAAATTTACGATATATTTATTTGGTGAATGATATATTTATTTGTTCACATTATGTTCTTTTAATTCACATTACCTCATTTAAATTAACATTTATATCCTTTTAATTAATATTGAATATTTTTATTTTTATATTATGTTTTTTTTTTTTAAATTAAAAGGTGCACCAACTGCAGTAAAACTAGTGGATCGAGAAACGTTACTCAAAGAAAAGGAAGCTAAAAAACAATTAGAACTTGCAAAGCAAGTCGAAAAAGAGAAAAAAAAGAAAGAATTAGAGGAAGCAAAAGCTCTGAAAGAAGCTCAAAGGAAAATACCTCCAAATGAAATGTTTAAAGTGGAAATAGACAAATATTCTAAATTTGACGAAAAGGTATTGTATTATTACTTATATGATAAAAAGACAACTGCAATTAAAAAAATTAAATAACGTTCATTTAAAAAATAATGTTCATTAAAAAAAATAAATAATGTTCATTAAAAAAAATAATGTTCATTAAAAAAAATAAATAATGTTCATTAAAAAAAATAATGTTCATTAAAAAAAATAAATAACATTCATTAAAAAAAAAATAATACTTTCTTTTTAACTAGGGTATACCTACACATGATTTAGAAGGCAAAGAAATCAGCAAAGGCCAAATTAAAAAACTGCAAAAACTACACCAAGCCCAAGAGAAGAAATATCAAGAATATCTACAATCGTTGGCCTAATTAATTAATTTAAATTACATACATAAATTATTCTTTATATTTAAATTGAGCATTATTCTTTATATTTAAAATAAGCATTATTCTTTATAATTAAAATAAGCAGTAAGTTAAAACAATTATCACGATCATTTATAATGTGTGATTCTTTTGATAAGATGTGCTTTATATCAACATTAAAAAAAACATACTGTATTTTATTTATAATTGATAAAAAGGGAAATCCATGAAATTAACGCAAAAAATTAATTTATTTATTTGTACAGTCTTAAACATTATAAATAACATTTGAAATTTCAATGATTTACATAAAGGTTACTTTACATAGTACCGACTTAATAAAAATACAAACTGAAGTCTCAGGTTGCACAATATTAAATCCCTATCGTTCTAAACGTAAAGATCTTAGTCGTAGCAAATAGGATAACTTGATAATCATTGTTACACCATAATCGAAAGTAATCACTTTAAAATATATTCCTAATTGGATTGTTTCCTAATCATATGAGACTCGAGGCGTAGGCCATATGACGTGTAAAGTACGTGGGAAAATTCATATAAAACTCTTTATTCCGGTACATAGCTGCGAAACCAGGTGTTGTTTGACTGGCGCTTAAAAATCTAAACATTTATCAAAAATCTGTATACAAACTTCATTAGATAAGGAACTTCTTAACTGTATAAAAATATCTTCTTCGTAGCTACATAAAATTGATGACCTAAGTTAGTAAACTTTATGTTGTGCTCCGCCTAAAAGCATTGTTATGTAAATGCAAAAACATGATCACCTTAAACATTAAACCTTCACAAACCGAGCCATTCAACTTTATATTTCGTAAAACGGCAATATTTAAATGAACATTGTTTCTGCTACAATATAAAAGAGTTAAAGTGATTTGAAATTATAAAACGAACAGCCTAACTAACGTAAAAATATAGTTGCGGTTACATTTGGGAACTGAATCTTGGTCGGGGGAGTTCGCCGAAAACCGTTTCTCCGTGTACACTTTTCGCTAATGCCTTTATGCTCGCTGCTATGTCTAGTTCGCCTTGTTCTTCTTGCTGGAATTTCGAGAAAAATAATGTTGTTATGGTATTGATATTCTACCATTGAATATAGAGTATATACTCTATATTCAATGATTCTACTATTTTTATTATGATTGTATTATAATATTATTATTATTATTGTATTATAATATTATTATTATTGTATTATAATATTATTATAATAATATTAATTATATTTTTTAATAAACAAACCTTATCGTCGATATCTTCATCGTTGCGAATTCTATGAGCTGAAAGGAAGGGTGGTATAGATATTGGTAATGATTTAGCTATGGATGCTGAATGACTTCGTTGCCTTTGAATTTGGACCCCGGTGGCCTCATGTGGTAGATCTGCAAGATTAAATAGGATTAATTTTCCCAATTAAATAAGTTGTCATTAGTTTTCTATTTTATTCCATTTATTAGTTTTTATTTTTATTATTTGAAACTAGGAATTTACCATCATTTTCCTCGTCTTCTGAATGGGAATGTGAATGAGGACGGTTGTCATCCATCCCATCCATATCTTCCATTAGGAAAACTTCTTCTGGTATGTCGATTTGCCTTTTGGAATTTTGTACATCTAGGTTCACAGACATTGGTGGGGAAACCTGTGTCAAAAATTAATTGTAATATAATTTTTTTTGTTACGTTAAATTTATACATTTCAATCATTAATAAATTTTAATTTTTATTTGTATATATTTGTCTTGGGTTTGAGAAAATCAATTCAGACTGTTCCTGAAACGTAAGACTAATATATACAAATAAGTATGTATAAGAAGAGAACAAGAGATCAATTAAAAATTAAGTTTTTACATTTTATCCGTTTGTAGCGTTTTATTCATTTAAATATATTAATCGTTATATTACCACTGAAAAGCGTTCTTTCCAATTATCGTTTTTGGACATTTCTGGAGCCGGCATGGCTTTTGTGGTGAAGACGTTTTTGTGCTTAGCCTCGAGGAACTTCCTGAAAATATAAGAATTTCCTTAGTGTAATAGCATTGTGGTAATAGCTAAGTTAAGCTAATAACTAAGCTAATAGATAAGCTATTAGATATGCTAAGCTAATAGCTACGCTATACTATTAGCTAAGCTAATAGCTACGCTATACTATTAGCTAAGCTAATAGACACGCTATACTATTAGCTAAGCTAATAGCTACGCTATAGCTAAGAGTTTAAAATCGGAGATGTATAAAAAAATTACCATTTCATAGCTTCTAGGAAGTGTTCTTCGTTTTCAACTAGACTGTCAACTACAGAATTTTGCACTTCAACATATTGGGAAATTCTCTCTTGGCATGCACTTAGCTCCTTGTCCTTAAATTGGTGGAACTGCTTTATGAAGTTTTCTTCATGGCATTTCAATTCGGCCATTAGACCTTAAAAAATAACATTTAGTAGTTATATTGAACACTTGAAAAAATTGATTTTAATTTGGCAAATACCTTAGTTTTCGTTTATAAAATTAATGAATAATTTTTATACCAAAATCATCTTCTAACAAAATATTTAATTCATATATTTTAAAAGAATGGCAAACAGGAAAAAATGTAATGGATGTATATAAATATGAATATAGTATATACACTTTCATAACATTGCGTGAATAAATATAAAAATGAGTAAAAATATAATAGCGGAAATTATTTATTAGCAAACAATTGTTATAATGTTAACTGGTGATTTTTGTTAATTGATTTTTTTAGAGAAATTTTCAAAAGTCTCAATTAATTGGACTTCCTCATTTTCTTTCTGCATGAAAAACCGCCTTACAGTTTCGATGCATTTTTTTGCTTCCTAATGGGAAACTTTCATAACTTCCTCTTCTGAATCAGAATTCTCCGATGTCAGCTAAGTAAACTTTTCTAAAATATTAGATTCATAATCTTCGTCGTTATCTTGAATACAAACAAGATGGTCGTCTATTTTTTTGAATTCTTTGTAATTTTAGACCGAAGGAAAATTTTTCATAGATTCTTCACGGTCCTACTCAAGTTCTTCCTCTTGGATACTCTGAGCATGAAATCCAGCATGCAGGAAACAATTTTTTATTGTTTTTTGGCTGATCGCACACCAACTTTCCGATATTAAATTTACTGCTTTAGAAGGTTCACTTTTGCGGCAATATTACCACATATATATGTGATATCACTAGCAGTTGAAGACGTAGAAAACACATTCTCTTCATGTTTTTGCAGAATATGGGTAACAAGTTTTGTACGATATTGTCCCTTTAGATTTTTTATAATACCTATGTCCATTGGTTGAAGCACACTAGTCGTATTTGATGGCAGAAATTTAAGTTAAATATTTTTCAATTTAATTAATGGATGAGCACGACAATTGTTCACAAACAAAACTATTCTTTTTTTAATTGTCTGTGCCATTGTTTTAGCCACTGTTGGAATATATCCCCTGTCATCCAAGCATTTTTATGTGCACAGTAATCTAATGGTAATGCATCCGGTCGAATACCATTAAAGCAGCGTGGTTTTTGCGATTTTCCGATTATTAACCCAAATTTAAACAGGAAATAATACTTCTAAAGCAAAACCTCTTAGGTAAAAAAAGAATGTAAATAATCATTTTAC
>JAWQRP010005626.1:0-10510 GCA_033557875.1 Quadriops clusia
AGAGCCGAATTTCCGAAGGAGGAAACGATTTGTTGTTTAGATAATCCGTTCAATTATTTCTTTGAATCGGATGAATTACGAGGAATATGGTTTGAAAACGGAATCAAATTTAAAGAAGAACTGGAATTTAAGGAAGAAGGACTCGAATTTAAAGAAGAAGGACTCGAATTTAAAGAAGAGGGACTCGAATTTAAAGGACTCGAATTTAAAGAAGAAGGAGTCAAAGAAAACGGACACAAAGAAGAATCGTGGGAAGGCAAAGAAGAAAATAAAGATTGTTCAATTGATGGAGAGATAGGTGAAGGTAAATCTGATCAAGAAAAACTAGGTGAAAACAAACCAAGTGAAAATAAACTAAATAGAAATAAACTAAATGGAAATACACTAAATGGAAATAAACTAAATGGAAATAAACTAAATGAAAATAAACTAAATGGAAATAAACTAAATGAAAATATACTAAATGAAGATAATTCACTAAATGAAGATAATTCACTAAATGAAGATAATCCACTAAATCAAAATAATCCTCTAAATGAAGAAAATCCACTAAATGAAGATAATTCACTTAATAAAGATAATTCACTTAATGAAGATAATTCACTTAACGAAGATAATTCACTTAATGGAGATAATCCACTAAATCCAAATGAAGATGATGCACTAAATGAAGATAATCCAAATGAAGATAAACCAAACGAAGATAAACCAAATGAAGATAAACCAAATAAAGATAAATCAAATGAAAATAAATTAAATGAAGATAAATTAAATGAAGATAAATTAAATGAAGATAAATTAAATGAAGATAAATCAAATGAAGTTAAATCAAATGAAGTTAAATCAAATGAAGTTAAATCAAATGAAGATAAATCAAATGAAGATAAATCAAATGAAGTTAAATCAAATGAAGTTAAATCAAATGAAGATAAATCAAATGAAGATAAATCAAATGAAGATAAATCAGATAAAGATAAACCAAATGAAGACCAATCAAAAGGAGATAATTCAAATGAAGATAAACCAAATGACGATAAATCAAATGAAGATGAACCAAATGTAGCTGTATCAAATAAAAATAAACCAAATGACTGTAAACCAAATGGGGATACATTGAAATCTGACGAAGGTAAACCGGATGGACATAAATCTCATGAAGGTAACCCAAATGCAAGTAAATCTGATGAACGTAAAAAATGTTTGATATCTACTTATAATTACTTTAAAGACATTCTATCATCAAAAGAAATCTTCAAATTATTGAATCCAATAACGACAAGTTTAAAAACGACGCTCAAGTTAGGCGATCAAAATTCACAAGACCATTCATTGACTCCCGAAAAACTTGAAAATTATGACCTTATATATTGGTCATCTTTTGCTAGCCATTTAAATGAGTGTCATTTGAAAAAGACTGAAGCAGTCGACGAAGTGGCAATCTTCCCGAATATAGAGGAAATTAAGGAAATAGTGATTAAACAATTATGCACTGTTGTATAAATAAAATGTTTGTAAATTTTTTTATCGTATTTTATATTATTGTTTGTGTATTGCTTAATTGTGACTAAAGTTATGATATGTTTGTTATTATACGGCTCAAACTTTCAATTGTTATTTCAATTACACTTACCTTTTATCGTCCATGAAAGTCATTGGTTTTTCTTCTTTGGCTGTTGGGACATTTGGTGATTACTCATCGGTTATGACCCTGGAACAACAAACAATTTTAAATATGTTTTTTTAAATAATTGACATTTTTAAAATATAATTTTAATGTTTAATAATTGGAATGTTTAATAATTGGAATGTTTAATAATTGGAATGTTTAATAATTGGAATGTTTAATAATTGGAATATTTAATAATTGGAATGTTTAATAATTGGAATGTTTAATAATTGGAATGTTTAATAATTGGAATGTTTAATAATTGGAATGTTTAATAATTGGAATATTTAATAATTGAAATGTCTAATAATTGAAATGTCTAATAATTGGAATTTTTAAATAACATAAAAATGAAATATCAGTAGAATATCCCCCAGAGACTCTTTCAAAAGGGTTAAGATGCAAGACAAAGGGGTTCTGAAGACAAGAGAAAAAAGGAGTCCTCCTGTTTTGCATACGTATACGAGGAACAAACACATAGGCCAGCGATCCGAAAAGCGTGTCCTTTATTTACACAATTATACAGGAATGACTTTCTTTTATGTTGCTCGTTCGGGAGCTGCTCGTTCGGCCTGTTCTTTTCAGAGCTATTGTTGGAACGAATGCCTAGGACCACCCGACACCATTGTATGTCCCATTGTTATCAGCACTATTACCACATCCAGTGTTTAGCGAATGAGAAGAATGCTCCTTTTTACGCTCGTTTATATTTCACCTTACTTGCATGGATCGCGGTCTCGTCGTCCTGCTTCCAGGATAACGCAGGATCGTGCAAGATCGACTGTATGTGTGCTTAAAATGATTTCATACGAGGAATTTTTAAAAAGTGAGGTTATGCGATGAAAGAAGCAAGTTTGTTATAACTTCGAAATAAACCTTATATCCTTTGAACCTTAAAGGCATTTATTAAGTATATTTTAGTCTAATTTTATCCTAAAGATAATCCCTTGAAGCAAATACTACCAATAAGTTATTTTTAAGTCGCAAAAATAAGTAAGTTACGACTTATATAATACCCTATTTTAACTCAATTGCACAAAAAGGCTCGAAAGTCAAATTTCCTCTAATTTTAGTTCTAACGGTCCAAGGTCGAATTGCTATTCAACCTATAGCACCAATTGCCCTAAAAATTTAACTATAAAGTTCTTAATACTTCATAGTCAAATTCTGGTCTAAATGTTTCCTCTGTCGATTCCAAAAATTAGGTTAGGATACCGCTTTAAAGAAAACGATAACAATACCAAAACAACAGTACAAGTATACATCAACTTATTACAGACTTAAAGTAAAAATTAGAACCATTTTACAATTTGTTTCATTATGATTTGATGTCGTTGGATTTGATCTAGTATTAATAAAATCGAAAACTCACTGAGATAGATAGATAGATAGATACCTACCCAGATACCCAGTCACTCATCATCGCACAGCCGAAACCGGCCACGGGAAATATCTGAAATTCGGACGGCCGGTAGATCGGTAAACGTAGGGGCGCACTAAGAAACGGTTTTCCAATGGGGCCCATGTAAATCATTTCGTGTTTTCTTTTTAATCTGTATCCATGCTAATGGAATGTAGAAAGAAAAGGACTCTTAACTTTCAATGGTTTAAAAAGAGAAAGACATATCTATGGTAACTAGGGCGCTCGCTTTTTAATTTGAAAGGTAATCATTTAATTGTCAACATGACGGTTAGCCCTAACGAGGTTAGGTTAGGGGACGCGGAAATTTAGTTTGTCATTTTGACGGTTATATTAGGTTAGGACGATCGCCCGTAAAATCTAGGGTAACCTGTTATAATGTTATAATTATTCGAGTAACATATGTATTAATGTAATGATGGAAGGAAGGTCCAGAGGAAGAACTTTATCGTTAAAACTGTTTCGGAGGAAGAAGATACTAAACAAGTATGAACTTATTATATCATTCATTTGTTAGATAAAGATGTAAACTGTTGAACGCGTGCTCATGCGTCATATGCAAACAGAGAAATAAGTTAAAAATAGGTAACATTTAGGTTAAATATTAGTAAGAAATAAGTTATATTTATTTCCATTTTATTCCCCACTGTCGACATTTCGACGTAATTTCATGGTAAATTCTAACCAAATTAGGTGTAACCAAATTGGTTAGGTCGCTAACCTCTAAATTGGTCTTTTCTAACGTATTTTCGACCAAAATTGTTGCTTGGGTAATATGTATACATGGTAATAAATATATGTGTATATGGTTGCCCGTGATTTTTCGCGGACATTAACTAGTTAACTATAATAATAAATAGTAACTAATAATAATAATAACAAAAAGAGAAAATTGATTTTTCACCGATTTCCTGAAACAACAATCACCCGAATTCCCCAGTCGAGTCACAATCGAGGACGAGCCATAAAGGCGCTCGTCGCGTCAAATCGCGCAGAGATCCGAATCTGGAGCTTTAACACGCATCTACAACAATGAGAATCAGCACATTTAAATCCTGAATAAAATGCAAATGGTAGTAGCTCTAAATGAAAACTCTATTCAATCTCGTCATCTTCGACTGCAATGCATCTCAGCCAGGCATTGTTCCAAAGCCATTGTTCATAATCAAATGAAAACCCATCTGTATCAAGTCTATTCAGAGAGAGGGAGGCCAAACTGTTAATCGACTTCGCCCCTGCGGGAGCCCTGCGCTATTCAAATGGGCCACTGGACACATGCTTTAATGAATGGATTAGAATTTGGGATTGCAAAGATGATGATTTCGTCAGATCTGGATTTCTTTTGTGTCCACCGTCGAGAGGAATGGCGGATTTTAATTGTTGTACTTTCATTAGCGGCGCGGGTTCTTCTTTCAATATGTCCTATTTTCACAATATTAGAAAATCTTTTTTTTTCTCTCTCAAGTTTTTAAAGTGATATGACAATTAGTTGACTAATATACTTCAATAACATGTTTTTATTTTTATAAAAGTTCTGGTTTATTAATTTGTCGAGAAACCGTTTTCTCATAGCTTTAAATTCGGATAAACTTTGATTATTGCTTTCTTATTAAATTTATGTTATTATTAATTTATGTATATTTTAATGTGTGAGACACTACGTGCTTAGATACCTATAGGCTAAGCCTATATAGAAGGTGTGTCTTTTTATTGCCCTAGGGTTCGCCTTTCTTATTGCCTAAGGCCACGAAAACGCGTGATCTTCATCGATGATTTTCTGTATGCGTAGCTTTGCAATAGATAAACTTGATGAGTTAATAACTCTTGTCCGGCGGCCTTGCCTGCCGAACGAAGTTAAAGAATTGCCTTTAATTAACCTAATTTATGTAAAATCCTTTTTAATCTAATCACATGCATAGAATACGAACTCGAAGACTCCATACAGATTTTCCTTATACATAAGTATACATACTTTTTAGAAATAGAATGAAAATAATATTTAGAATGAAAAGGATGGTAAAAGGGGTGGCTCATTCCGGAGCAAGCGAGCGGGCGAGCATACGAACGGGAAAGACGTAAATATAATTCTATTTTACTTGTTAAAAATATCAATAGCGCGCCAGATAACTCGCGATGTGGCGCTTTTGTGAGCAGATGAATATTATAAAGGGACAAAGATTCTACAATACAACATACAATGAATACAATACAATAGTGTGTTGTATTCTGTATTGTATACATATAATGGAACTATAGAAGCAAGCTTAATGCCATTTCAAACATGCTGTTATCAGCACCGGCGCTGCTGCTAGCGCCACATGTGGCGGGAGTCGGAGCTAATTGCATCGTCTCCGCGACGGGAAGCTGTAAATCTGGGACGTCCCGACGCCGGAAGCGACGCGCTCAGCGCCCCCTCGCCGATCGTGTGGGAACTAAAATTTTTGCTCGTTGTGCTGGACGAGCGTCGCGACGGATACGACCGCGACGCTTGGCGAATACGACGCTCGACGCACTTGAGGCTAGACGCTTAAAAACCCAAAAAATTCAAAACTTTAAAAAAATGAAACTCAAAAAATCAAAACTCAAAAACTTCGAAACAAAAAAAATGAAACTCAAAAAATCAAAACTCAAAAAATTCGAAACAAAAAAAACGAAACAAAAAACTCAAAACTCAAAAATTACCTGTCAATTTAGACATACAGATTACCGATATATTAAATTTAATTACTTAATTGACTGAATAGAAGACACAAACAGCATTGTAAGCAACAAAATTTTTCTAGATGAAAATAAATCGATATCTTTGTTTAATATTACAATAATAATTGTAACAGTATCCTTTATAAAACAACGACGTATTTTCATCTTGAAAAATATGCGTTTGCTAGATTAAAATGGTGTTTGTAGCCACCTTTCAGATAAGTTCAAAATTAAATTTCTTCTTTTGAATGTGGAAAAATACTAAACTCAAAAAATTAGAAATTCGTCACATTCGACGCTCGGCACACTCTGAATGAACACAAAAACGATTGATACATTTCAAAGCGAATTCAATAAAAAAACATTGAAAATGGCCTTCGCTTACATCAAATATTAAGTGCGAGTGTCCTCGGTGTCATTCAATCCAAAATGAAGCCAGCGGATTGACAGGCACTCACCACAAACTTCATATTTGGACACCCTCGACCCTGTGGAGTGAAATTAATTGCCTCTTCATCAAATCGCCGTTGACATAAACGATAGGGCTTTCGATGAAGTAACAAAATAGTGAAATTTTATAAAACAATGCTCTCGGTGTCAACGCACTTCCAATGATTGATTTAAATCACTTGCCCGCTGATGGACCTGTTAATTTTGGGAGTACGTTAAACTACAGGGTGTCCCACTGAAAATAGTTCACCTCCTATATGAGTCGTTCCTATCTCTAGCGGTTATTATTATTATTATTATTCTGTTAAATAAAATATCTGGCTCCGGATGCGCTCGCTCACTCGCTTCGCTCGTTCGCGAGCCACACAAGACATGAAGGTCGCGCTACGCGCGACCCTCATGTCTTGCCAACACTATCGGCCTGCGGCCTTCGCTTGGTCGAATCTATATCAAGGTAGTCGGCGCTCGCTCACTCGCTTCGCTCGTACGCTTCGCGCGACCCTCATGTCTTGCTAACACTATTGGCCTGCGGCCTTCCCATCCTCGAATCTATATCAACTTAGTAGGCGCTCGCTCGTTCGTGAGCCACACAAAACATGAGGGTCGCGCTTCGCGCGACCCTCATGTCTTACCAACACTATCGACCTGCGGCCTTCGCTTTATCGGATTAACATCAAGGTAGTCGGTGCTCGCTCACTCGCTTCGCTCGTTCACAAGCCACATAAGACATGAGGGTGTAAAATTATGAGGTTTGAGAATTTTAGCTATTTTTACGGAAAGACAATGAACATATGGTATTGTTATTATTTTCGGTTTTAAGTTGGTTGCAATTTGTGATTTTTTCTAAGGTGGTAGTGTTAAACAAAACAAATATTTCTCTGATGAAGCGGTTAAACCGCGAAAGGCGCAAGAAATAATAAATTTCATAATTAAATAAAGGACTACACATCTACCCAAGAATATAATTTAAATAATTATACAAGTCCAAGATTATAGAAATACTTATTATTATTATAAAGTAAATTTTATAGAACTAAGACTATTAAGACACTAATATTTGAAAATAAGTAAAAAAAAACCTGGAGTTATTAACACCCTAAAGATTTGAAAGTAAATTTTATATATCTAAGGCTATTAAGACACTAAATATTTGAAAATAAGTCAAAAAAAAATTTAGAGTTATTAAGACACTAAAGATTTGAAAATAAGTTTAAAAAATCTAAGACTATTAAGACACGAAATATTTGAAAATAAGTTTTAAAAATCTACTTCTATTAAGACACTAAATATTTCAAAATTAATTAAGAACGTAGAGTTATTAAGACACTAAAAATTTGAAAATAATTTTTAAAAGTCTAAAGTTATTACAACACTAAATACTTCAAAATAAATTTAAAAAATCCTGGAGTTATCAATACACGAAAGATTTTAAGGTAAATTTTATAGATCTAAGGTTATTAAGACACTAAATATTTGAAAATAAGTTTAAAAAATCTAAGACTACTAAGACACGAAATATTTGAAAATAAGTTTTAAAAATCTACGTCTATTAAGACACTAAATACTTAAAAATAAATTTTATAAATCTGAGGCTATTAAGACACTAAATATTTGAAAATAAGTTTAAAAAATCTAAGACTATTAAGACACGAAATATTTGAAAATAAGTTTTATAAATCTAAGACTATTAAGACACTAAATATTTGAAAATAAATTTAAAAACCTGGGGGATAAGTTGTAAAAAATCTGAGGTTATTAATAGCCCTAGATTTTTTCAAGCTTATTTCAAACATTTAGTGCCTTCATAGCCCTTGATTCTCTTTAACTTATTTTCTAATCTTTAGTATCTTAATAACCCCAGATTGTTTAACTTATTTTCATATCTTTAGTACCTTAAGACTCTAAAGGTTTGAAAATAAGTTGTTTTTTATATTACATGTATGTATAATAATATTTTGTTTAATTCTATTTAGTTCTTATTATGTTTACAAACTTTTCTAAATTTAACTCATTTTTTTAAATATACATAAATGTGATAAAAATAATAGATGACAATATAAGTCTGAAATTACTCAAGCTTGAACAAGACTAATCGTCAATTGGAAAATTAAATATGTTAGACACTTACTTGAAATTTATTTCTAGATTTTGATCATAAATTCTTTCTAGGTTTGTTTTTATTAAATATGTTTTTGCTAGCCACTTTTTAAAATTTATTTTTGTAATTTATTATATATTATTTATTTTAAAAAACTGACCTACGAGTACGAGTACTCCGTAACGCCGAGAAAAATATCAATACACCTTTGACTTTTAATGGTCATGACTTTAAGATCATTTAAGAATGACGTTAAAATTTACGATGTAAAACATAAGAACAAGTTTAACATATTTCGTTCGATTTGAAATTTTGCACTTTTTAATTACAGTTTTAGCTTTTTTTAATCACAATTTTTGCTCATACAAACCGTAAACGTCGCTATGACACCGTTAATGTCCTTGATGACACGACAGTTTTTGTACGATTCTGCAAATTTATAATTTATTGTTTTTAATTATTTTTTATTTATTTTTAAACGAAAAGAACGTAATACAAAAATGTCGAGGTATGGAAAATTAATATTTTAAATGTCAATAACTTAGGTAAAAATTGATATGAGTTAAAGGGCTTGGACTTGTTTAAAATTTGACTAATTTTCACAAAAATTTTTGTTTCTCACATAAAAAGGGCGTTTCTTTAAAAATAGAAACTTTTGCTCATAGCTGCAAAAAGTGGGTAGAGAGTTTTTCATTAAAAATAATGTGTATATCATTTTTGTATGGCCAGTTTTCTTGAGTTTTGAAAATGACCGAACATATTCGCTCGTTCGTACGCGTTCTTTTAATTTTGGGCGCCATCTAAAGTTTATGTGTATTAGGTATCATAAGTAGAAAATAAGTGGCAAATAAGTGAGGATTCTGAAATTCCGGAAATCAGGAAGCATTTTATATATTTTTATTATATCTATAGGGAAATATATGCAGATTTTATTATTCGCATGTACGCCTCAGAACAGCCCACACAAAAGTAAAATTTGAACAATGAAAGTAATGCGCTATCAAGAGCAGCTAAGGCCGCAAAGAAGACACGAGGACAATAAGAAATCCCTGATAAATCGTCCGATAATCGCCGCGACGAGCTCGTCCGGAGATTTATGCACAAGTCCGCTAACTTAAACTAGCCCATTATGCATCGAAATAATCAGGACCAATACCTTATAAATTGGAGCCCCGGAATGATGAACGTTCTATCTAATATTCACAGTGAATAGGCTGGGATCGGTTAACTCGTGAAAGCCTCATTGTCAGGGCGTCGCGAACAATGAGCGCGGCGCACCGACGCTGCCGTCGCGACGTCCTCCTCCCGGACGGCGACGACGGCGGCCGTCTGGACGCTTTCACGCTGGAGGTTTCGACACTTCGGCATCATCGGTTGGGACACTTTATACTATAGCTGTATGTCGGGGCTAAACTGTTTATAATTGTTTATAATAATAATAACTAGGAGTATTATAATTAGATAATATTAATTACCTATCATTTGATTAAGGTATACGGAGAAACATGGAATTTTTAAAGTATGTAAAAATGGCTATCTAATATTAAACTGCTCGTATTTTTGTTTCTTTGCGTTCGTACGGTAATATCACATACGGTAAACATATTAACATATTTTTGCAAATACATCAGCATAGTAATATTAAACCGAATTCATAATATTTTAACAGTAAATTATATAGATTGTATCTTACAAAATGGTATAAGAGTAGTATTCTGGTCACATTTACTAATCAGTACGACATATTTAATACGCAGGTAATGTTAAGTCAATGACGTCAATGCTCATTATAATTAGTTTTGCGAAGTTGTAATTACTATATTAATTAAATATTAAGCATCAAACTGCCCAAGTACAAAATGAGGACATGAATGCTCAAGTTATAGATATATAAATATGGTGAGACCTAACGAGTTGACCACAAAGTCTAAAAAATCCTCAATGGATTTTAATAATTTTTATTGAATTTCTATTCCTCTTTCTTTTACATCTGTAATAAGTTGATGTATACTTGTACTGATGTTTTGGTATTGATATCGTTTTCTTTAAAGTGCTATCCTAACCTAACTTTTTGAATCGACAGAGGAAACATTTAGACCAGAATTTGACTATGAAGTATTATGAAGTTTAAACTTAAATTTTTAGGGCAATTGGTGCTATAGGTTGAATAGCAATT
>JAWQRP010005627.1:0-10510 GCA_033557875.1 Quadriops clusia
TAATAAGAAAATATTACATATCTAATCATAGGTTGTTACTTTCATGTTTAATGTCTATTATTATTTCCGTTTTGATGTACTTATAATTTATTTTTAGTTTTTAATTTTGTTGTTAATACGTTTTGTATCCTGATGATGCCTTAATAATAAAGGCTAAACGTCGAAATAAATATTTTGAAAACAAAAAAGTTAATTTATAAAGACTCTAAATACCCAAGATTAAAAAAATAAAATAATATAAGGTGAGTCAAGAAATAATAAATATTTAAAAAAAAGCTTCGTTTTTCTAATAATATTTTTTTAATCAACACGTTTCGCTTCAGTTTCATTTTGATTTCTCGTCATTCAAATTTTGCATACAGATGTATTACCGGCGACAATACATGAGTCAATGTTGAAATGTTTAAATATGTCATAAATTTCAAAAATATTTCACACAGTTTAATTGGAAAATTCTTTTATTAAACTTGTACAGAAAAGAGGAAAGCTCGCCGCGCGGTTTTCTTTCCTTCCTTATTTCCAACAGATAAATATTTATCAACCCTAACAGAATTCGCGGATTTTCATTTTCGCCTCTTATCGCCCAGAGTTCGTTAGTTCGCGGTTTTCGTTATCAAGTCGATGTTTGTTTATAGGCGACCGTGCAAATTTCCTTTCTAGATTGTACTTAAACAGAAGGCCTTGGATGCGACATGTCTTCACTCGTACTTTTTTCGCTCGTTCTTTTTTGTTTTTTTTTTTCGCATCCTTTTTTTCGCTGGTTCTTTTTTTACTCGTTCTTTCTTTCGCTCGTCTTATTCGCTTTCTTCTCGGTCGTTATGCTTCATTTGTCCTAAGTGTTTAACATCAATGCAATGCTTTGAATAAGTGCCAGGCTCGCAACCCAGACAATCGGAGCTTGAGGAACAAAACAAACAACACTTGCTTGCTTCAACATCTAATGGTCCATGGCTGGATGCTGTATATTCCTTGCAAATATTTATTTTGCTTTTGTGTTCTGCGGTTTAACGTACGAATACCTATCGTCCGCTACATGGGCACGTTATGGGCAATATGAAAATAGTAAAATGAATTTAAGCAACATAATTCTCAACTTTATAATTCGAACAGATTTACACGTGCTTATAATTGTTAAAACAATAAAATAAAATACAGTACTTCAATAAAAATGATTTGCTTATAATTTTGCAAGTACGTTGAAAGTATTGTGAGAATGGCCCATTTACAAACAACAACATTTAAAAAAATGAGTTATAATTTATAAATTTATAATTAAAAACGTATAAAAGTATAAATATTTACATTCAAACCATTAACGGACTCTTTTCGCGCCAATTTAGATAGCTTATCGCTTGTTGCAACAATCGTTATTTATTTTATCTACGAGCGTTATTCACTTCATCTGCATACTGCCGATGGAACCCAAAATATTTATTATTTTGTAACGAGAGCGCGCGAAACTGAGGCCACGGGTGATTAGATTATGGTCTCTCTGTTTGCTTAACGCTCCACCACAAAATCTCGATTTTAATAAAACTGCCACTTTCTGATCAAATATTTGCTTAGACACTGGAAACCGGTATTCACACGAGATTTTTCCGGAAGTTGCAAAATGTCATTTTCCGTTTGGTCCCTTAGGAGTAATTTAAGTTTTTTGATTCTTGAATTGGCAGATTCTTGATTTTGGTAGATTCTTGATTTTGGTAGATTCTTTTGCTGCAAATAGTTTCTTTTGGTATCTTAACGTTCTTTTAGTTCCTGTTTCGACCATATCCTTCTGTTTGATAGTACTCTGTAAGAAATTTCTACATGCCTTATTATATGTATCAACAATAATAAAATCATACCGGTGTTATCGATAGGCCATATTTCTTATTACAGAATAAAAATAAACATTTCTTAATTTTATTAATTCTATCTACAGCATTATTATAAAATATTTACATATTTTCTGTGCGTATTCTTACATAATTGGAAGTGGAAGCTCTGCGTGTAGAAGCTTGTGAACCACCTGTTTACTTACGAATGGATCTACTGGCTAATAGCTATATTCTAAAGTCGATGGCCTTGCGTTATTTTGTTTCCTTCTTTTAATGACAATCTTACGCATAATCAGCTACTTATGGCTAACCTAACAGAATAGAAACAAGTAGATCCACTGATGGACCCAAAAGCATCGTTAAAATTTTAAGTTCTGTTTTTACTGATCAAGCTTTACATTACATGGATGTATTTAGAGAAGTATCCAATGAAAATTCTGTTAACTTCTGCGATTTGAAAGGTGTATTAGATTAGATTAGAATCAATTAGAGCTCTAAACAAAACTTCAGTCACAACCCCAAAAATTCAATAATTCAAAACGTTTTTAAAAAACTATATATTAAAATTATTACTAGAAATCAAAACACAACAAATTTGTTTTTCACAAGAATAAAAGATAAAGATGATAAATTTAAAAAATCTAACTTTTTATACAAAATTAACTGTTTAAATTGCAACGGATGTTATATTAGTGAGATAAAATAATCTGTACACAATAGAATTTCTCAACATAAAAATTCTTGCAATAAAGAGTTAACAGAAACCTCTCTCACAAAACATTTCAAAGAAAGTACACATATTTTTGATTTTGAAACTGTTCAAACTTTAGAAAAAAAGTAATTAGTATAAAAGAAGAATTTTAAAATCTTTGAATACAAAATATAAGAAGAAATGTTAAAAAAACAGTCTTTCATAAGTGGAAAATTTGAAATTTTTCAATTATTGAAATATATATCCTTGGAGGAATTTTTAACTTTAAAACGTAACGTTGCGCAAATATCAGCTTTAAATCAAAGATCTAAATACTAAATAATATAAATAATGAGTATATTTATTTTACTTCCCGTAATTTTGTTTTAATTCTGTTGTTCTGTGTGTACCTGTTGTACTACATTTGCTCCAGTAGTTCTGTTTAGATGATATAGTAGTTCCGTTAGTTCCGATAATACCATTAGTTTCCTTTAAATCAGTTTAATTCCATTTAAAAACTCATTAGCCCGATGAAAAGATTTTTATCGATCACACGCGTTTGCCGCCTTTTTTGTGGCGGTAAAACCATTGCCCCTATAATCACTGAGGCATTTTGCTCGTGAGGGTCTATCACCAGATTGTTTTTGTTGATCTAGGTACCTGTGGCCAGGATGTTTAGGCGCGTAAAGATCTGATGAGCTCTGAGTTTGAACCATTATCTAATGTGTTAGGGCGGAGAAAGCTTAACCATTTTTCGTACCGTTTCCGTATTGTCTCCTTATTTCAATTACGTCTTCTAATTTTAATTGCCTCTTCTTATTTTTGGTAATTGTTTGATAAATTTCGTGGATATTTACTAAAGATTCTTGAGATTGGCGGTATTTTCTCCCGCTGGAATTTATTATTAGTTGCACAACTTCTTTGTTGACCAGATCTCTTGTCCGCATTCTTCCTTGCGGGGATTTCAAAAGGCCTTTGTGGGGAGTCGGTGGTTCCTTAATCACTCAAAACTCGAAGATCACCTGAAGGGAACGATCATTTCAATTGAGAAGGCATTGATTCTCACAAAGTAAAGCAGAGATGTCCTGGGCACGTTTGCGTTATGAGGAAGATTAGAGTATTTTGAATTTAGGAGATTTTGGAATTTATAGATTTGGAATCTGCAAATTTTGGAACCTATAGATTTGGGAATCTATAGATTTTGGAATCTATAGACTTTGGAATCTATAGACTTTGGAATCTATAGATTTTGGAATCTATAGATTTTGGAATCTATAGATTTTGGAATCTATAGATTTTGGAATCTATAGATTTTGGAATCTATAGATTTTAGAATTTATAGATTTTGGAATCTATAGATTTTGGAATGTATAGATTTTGGAATCTATAGATTTTTGGAATCTAAAGATTTTGAAACCTATAGATTTTGTAATCTAAAGGAGATTTTACAATCTACAGATTTTGTAATCTAAAGGAGATTTTATAATCTCTTATGATTTATTTGGGAATTAGATTTTGTAACCCATACGAGCATTTGGAATTCATTCTCTCTTGTAAATGTGCGACTCTTATCAAAATACTCATAAATCAGTAAATGGCCAAAATCACCTGATCAGGATGAATGTAACGGAAACTGCATTGTGCGATGGGAACACATCGGTCTGGCCTGCCTGAAGATTATAGCCACTTGCTGCAACCACCCGCGTCGATCGACATTTTTAAATGCCTGGGAACTTCGATCAGCTGATTTGGTCCAGGCCCTTTTTAGAAGGCGGGAACCTGCGATTTGTTTGACTGTTTGGCGTTTCTTCCGACCTGTTCTATTTGTATTCTCTTATGTTCGGATTTGTGAGACTAACTGTGAGTGTGTGTATATGTGTGTGAGGGTGTATGGACACGTCTGTAGATGTGTGTGTCTGAATATAAGCTTATATATGTGTGTGTATGTCGAAGACCTGCGATCTAAAGTTATATAAACGCAGCCATTATTACCATGATAAAGTGTTCCAGAGAAGAGGAATGTTTTGTTGAGTTACCTGTTCGCCCTCGTCGAATAAAAAAATAATTTGTCTTTCAACCTGACTCCCCGTACTTATTCGAGATTTTTATGTGTTTAGCGGCTTTAAATTGTGGTATTCGGGCTTTGTCCCGCGCTCTTTGTGCGCCCAGGGTCTTTGGCGACACAGAGACCTTTTCAATCGCTGATTATAACGTATGAGAACGTTTAGGACCTCTAATTCGTTTCAACAACTTTAGAGCACCAGCTGGACGTGTGGGCGGTTCGTAATGGTCAGTCTTTTTTCTAATAGTACTTGAAAAGTGGACATTTAATTTGAACACAACAGTACATAGAATAAATGGATTAATCCTGAAAAATATTTCGGTATACATAATAATAAAAATTGTAATCAGACGCTGTGTACAAAGTTAGCTAAAAGGAAGTTAGTTCGATTATAAACTTGATTGTGTGGTATATCACTATCCGCCCATAGTACTCGATAATTCCGCCTGCGGTTTTGTTTCAAACACTTCACACGCTTTAGTTAGTTGTTTCGCCTTTAATATTGGGCATACGTGGGTTGCCTTTTAAATTTTACAAGTTTTTAGTTTTTAGAAACTAGAAAAGAGAGTTCTTTTTGGATCAAACTATTTTATCACTTTTTAAAATATTCGTCTTTAAGATTTATACACTTCTGTAAGCGCTCAAACCAGTAATGTAATCATTTTCCCCATCCTGAACTTGACATCTCAAAAACATGATTTTGGAAATCTTCGACAGCTTCTTAAGGTGATAAAAATCACTGTCTACGTATTTTTATTTGGCATTGAAGTACAACAAAGGTGATAGGTCTAAACCAGGTGAATTCGGGCAATGAGACTTTAATTTTGAAGTTTCTCCTACTTTGAATAATCAAGTGGTCGTCTTGCTTCGCCGGGCTACCATTGTAAATATGTAGAATCTAGAGACGTTTGTGCTTGTTCTCCCTGACTTGATCGATGACTTTCGACAAATTGTTGTACATCAGTCATCGTTAACAGTTCTTGGAACCTCCAAAGGAATGGTTACATGTCCAATACAACGACGAAATTCGGTAAACCAATTCTAAACAGTCTTCTCTGATGGTACTTCATTACCAAAAACTCTTCTATACATTGTTTTGGAGTTAGGTCCTTACATTAAAGTTGTAAAAAATTATCCAATGAAATTCTTTACATTCTTTCACAAGTCCTTTTTTTTAATCCTCACTGTCAGCAAACTACTCGGTCAACTTTTACTTGCAGTTGATTTCTCAATAAAAACGTGTAACGTAGACAAATTTCAATCGACTTGTATAGGTCTTTTGCTCCAATTAATAGCAATCTTCATATGGTCTGGGCTCATCCATCAACGAAAGGCAGACTTCCTGTTTTCGCATCTCATCCCCATCCTCATCTGATACTTTGCAAGAAAGTTGCATAACGTGTTCCGCGCTACTTGAAATGGGCGTTGTTAACACAAAGCACCTGTAAAGCTCTGCACAGCGACTCTCAGGGTTTTGCCGCCAAGGAATTGGCGGGATTGCTTTGGAATGTGAGCGGGACTTTGGTAGCTGCATCACTTATGCTGCTGAAGAAGTGGTTATGCAGAAGTATTACCGCATATCTGTGGTATTAGCACATTATATGTGGTGTTACTAATTTGATTTAAAGGGTTAACAATCCTGTGCATTAGACATGGAGCTCATAGAATAAAAGCTTTCAGTAAAATCATCATGAGTTCCCTACTTTCATTGCTTATTCGTCTATTGTGAAATTGCACCTACTACAACAATTTTTTTTTCATTATTTTCTGTCTTTTATCATGTTTCGTATTTCACTCCATGACATTCATGTCCGTTGAAAATCTGAGTTGACCTTCCATGGTTTTTTCTTGCTAGGTTCTATCTTTAGACTTTGTCAGAATTTCCTATTTTGATTATTCTACTTTTGTTTCTTATTTTTCTCAAAAAAACTAAATTCTATCTCATTTATTCGGGATACTTGTATTTTTCTGATGATCCAAGATTCGCTGCTTTACAAAATAATTGTATTTCTCAATCTTCCAATCCTTTCGTTTGTTTCTCTTTCAATTTTCTTCTATGATGGAACCTATAGACTCATTCAATACCTATATAGGTAATTGAATTGTTCAACGTGTTCTATTTGTTTCTTTTGTTACCTTAACTTACGCGTCTTCTTTGTTTAGGGATTATCATAGTTTTTGTTTCATGGGCTCTTCTATTATGTACTAATTATAGGTTGATAGACATTTATAAATTTACCAATATCCCAGTGTGAGTTGTTTTAGTGTTTGATTAAGTTGTTTACTAATCATAATTGAGTAAATATATTGTATTGTAAAATGGCAAAATATTTTGATTAGGCATTATTTGAAAAAAAAAATCAAAAATTACTAAATATGACTTAAGTAATACTTTTCACGCTTTAAATTCATGTTTTGTCTTTTTTTTTTGGTTATTAATGTTGTTTTTGAAAAACAAGCCATAGGTACTAATAGAAATAATAATAAACAATTAATTGAAAAATGTGTTTTGTGATATGTTAAAAGTGTTAAGTGATATAAAAGAATCTCCATGTATAAACTTGAGGATGATAAGCGAAACACCGTAAGAATAAATAAATATGCTAAAACAAAACTAAATGAAAATTTAAATTTAATTTAAGACCAAAAAAATCCAAGAAATTAAAAAATAAATTTTAAAAAATTATTGATCAATTAATAAAATAGAAAAAATTGCGCCCCCTGAAGAATCATCCACAAAAGTGTTTATGTTAGGTTCTTTCCAACAACACGAGTTGATAGTTCGAGAACCGGTTAATGTACTGCACAGGATCGGCCTAAAATTTTCGCCGCCATAAGGCAATTCTGTACACATGAATGGCTGGTTGCCTGTATTTTGATCCTTTGCCGACCCTGTGCAGTACATTAACCGGTTCTCGAACTATCAACTCGTTACTACTATCACTATCAACCTGTTACATACACTCTCATAAAAGTATATTCTAAAATATTGGTTAGACGCGAGCACCACTTATTTATATCTAACAATATTTACAGAAAACATAATTGCATTATTTATGCGTACAGTTTGCCCAGTAGCATTACATGCCCGCCTAAGTGTTATATAAAGTTTACCATGTTTTGTACCTTTTTATAGCATTTTATGAAAAAAAAATGCATTACACTTTGCATAATAGCATTACATGCCTTTCTGAGTGTTATGCAAAGTTTGCTAAGATTTCTGCGCTTTATTTATTTTCTTATCGCCTGAACTCTTGCACTGAGAATATCGCCAACTGATTTTCCAAAGATATGGATCCTCGCAGCAATCTTTAACGGATTTACAGACTTCTGTAGAAGGTCGCCTCTGCGTAAATAAATAATGGACATTGATTGGTCAAAAAATAATGAGTTAAAATAATCTATTTATAGAAAATGTCGTAATAATGAATTAGTAAAAATGCGGAATGAGAGTCTCTAAAAGTTCAAATACCTTTATCTTGTTTCAATACAAAACTGCAAACAGAGGTGACGATAAAATTCTGTGGAAAAATTTCGCGCCATTTTCACGCGGGAAAAGTAGCAAGTGTTAGCGATAATTTCTGATGAATTTTGTTAGATTACGTTGCGATGCTTATTAATGAAAGGCACGTATTTAAATACTAACAAAATAAATAAATAATAAAATATATACTTTTTTATGGATATATAGACACTGGTCTTTTTCCCTAATAAATTTTTATTTTTTTTTCCGTAGGACTTTACCCTTTATTATAAAAATATATAATAATAAAAAATATAATAAAGAACTAATAAAATAAGTAAAAAAGAAAATAACTGAAAAATACATGAAATAATTAATAAAGTAAGTAAATAAGAAAATGAATAAATAACAGAGCAGATTAAAAATTATAAAATTTAAGCAAAGAGTCGAAGAATATTTAAATTTCGTCCATACAAAAATTTCCATTATCAAGTTTGAAAGGGTCGGTCAACATAAAGCGCAACATTAATCTTTTGACTTTTGTGCGAAAACATGTTGACTCAGCCGAAACGTACTTGTACTATGTAAAAAGGCGCTTTGATTCGCCGCATTCGTTGGCAAATTGTTGCGCTCAACATTTCAGCTTACAAAGGTTTAGTCATCTAAAAATAATCTTGAGCCGCCATATGCCCATCGTGAGTAATAAAATCGGATGGAGAATGACGACAGTCTGTTTTGGTGTTCTATTTCACAGTTTTAATGCAGGAATAAAAATGATCAGTTCTACCGCAAACCAGATGGGCTTTAACGAATTTCGATAAAGCCACAAAGTAGTCAAGGTAACAGATCGTTGCAACTTTTCAGTCTATTTTGAATTTTAATTTAATAACTCATGGCCTTGAGAAAAATAGCCCATAGTCTTGAGGAAAATTAAACGGTTTAGAATTTAAACGATGTATTTTTTTGTTCACAGATGTTTCCTTAGAAATATTGACATATTTTTATTCAAAATAGAATTTCTCAACATAAAAATTCATGCAATAAATATGTAACAGAAAATTGCACATCTCTCATAAAATATTGCAGAGAAAAAACACATGTTTTTGATTTTGTAAATGTTAGAATTTTAGAAAGAGAAAGTAATTGGTATAAGAGAAGAATTTTAGAAACCTTGAATATAAAATATGAAAAATTTTCAATTAATTATCAAAAAAAGATACAAGAAATATAAATATAATCCATAACCGAATTATTAAAAATACGTAATAACCTTTTTTTAGTGAAACCTATTATTTTGTTATGTCAAGAATAGTAAAATTCTAATTCATTCATATTTTGTAAATTAAACCCTTGAAAATGTTTTTAAAACGAACATTGGGGAGACTAGACATCTTTCCATATACCTAAATATCTAAAAAAATGATTTCTTTTAATCTGTACGAATTGCTTTATTGGACATAAGTTAAGAAATTAAAACACTATTTTACATTGACGACCTTTCGTGATTGTGACATTAACATTTTTAAGACTTTTGTATTTTTTATCCTTTTCTTTAGCACCTGAATACGAACGATATGTATGTAAAATGATTCCTAAAATATTAATTATATTATCATTTAAATTTCTTAATTTATTTTATTAATCGACAATGTAAAATAATGTCTTAATTGAATGACCTACATCCAAGAAAGTAATTATATTAATGTTTTAAAATAATTTCAAAGCATTAATATAAAAGAAACAAAACTAATATACTATGTAAGAGTCAGAAAATATTTATACATTTTCCCCTTTATCGATGGGCAAAACCGTTAATTGTGAGGGTTCTTCGTGTACGTGGGGGCTGAGAGATTTTCTCACGAGAATAGAGAAAGTGCGCACAGATTAAAATTCCACAGCTCAAATCGCACAACTCGAGCAAAATAAGACGCCAGTGGGAATTCGCATCATCTATTCATTGCAGCTCGTGTTACAAATTTTGCCGCCAAATCTTGAATGAGAGGATTTGTGAATGAACTTCTGGGTGAGCGTTGTCGTCGGTTGTAAAACTGGTACACAAGCATTGATCTATTAAAGAGCTAGATTTCATTTCAATTCAGCACAAAGACGGGGAATTCGTAAGAAATTAAACTAGTATAAACTATAATCTATAAACAGTTGAAAACTATAAACAGATGAAAACTATAAATAGATGAAAACTATAAATAGATGAAAACTATAAATAGATGAAAACTATAAATAGATGAAAACTATAAGCAGGCGAAAACTATAAACAGGTAAAAACTATAAACAATTGAAAAGTATAAACAGATGAAAACTGCAAAGAGATAAAAACTATAAACAGGTGAAAACTATAAACAAGTGAAAATATAAATAAGTGAAAACTATGAACAAGTGAAAACTATGAACAAGTGAAAACTATGAACAAGTGAAAACTATGAACAAGTGAAAACTATGAACAGGTGAATTAATAA
>JAWQRP010005628.1:0-10509 GCA_033557875.1 Quadriops clusia
TGCGACTTTTTCATAGTGGCGCAACCATCAACGCACATTCACCATAGAAATCGCACTCCTTAAAATGGGAAAATTACCGATGGACGTACGGACGTACGGACGTACGTACGTACGTACGTTACGACGGTAATTATGTTTGTTGATTTCTTCAATCTATATCTTAAATTCTCTGTTAAATTTATTACATATGGCAAAGTTACATAAGTTTGTGGATCTTTTATATTTTTTGTTTTATTATTTTGACTGTTTAATTTTCTTATTCTGTTACTAATAGTTTTGTTTATGAACTTTATTGGGAAATCATTCTTAATTAATGCTTCTTTGACTTTTTAAAAGAAAAGTGAAAAAATTTAAAATGTTTTGTAATTGTGATATTATAGATGTAAGTATTTAGTATTGTGGGTGTGTTAGTTTTTGGTTTTCTTGAGATGCCTGGTCTGTATTATAGATAATAAAAAAAAGTTCAGAAGAAGCTCGCAAAGTAGAGCGAAACGTCGACTATTTAAAAGTGACCATTTAAAATAAAAAGAAAATGAATGAAACAATGATTTCTTTTTTTATTAGACCTTAAAATACCATTAACACACAAAAAAAATTTTAATCAAAAAAATGGTCATTACAATTTATATAAAAAAAATGTAATAGCATTTGAAATAATTGCCCGATACATATTTATGTAGATAACGTAGGTAAATATGGCCTATATAAGATATGCGTATTTTAACATTCAAGTCCTTGTTTGTACACATGCACTTTTAACATATGTGTGTGCTAATAAACAATTAAGTTTTATTTAGGTTTCTAGAGCAGGTCTTTAATTTAGGATACGTTAGATAAATAGCATTCTTCCCGTATTCCATCAGGAGTCTATTTAAGTTTTGCGGGAAATACACACAATAGATGTGAAAAACTGCTTCGTAGGACGGGGGCGTGTTTTCCGCGGAAGGCTCTTGATAAATATGGAATTCTCACGTAATGCTTTTGTCGGGAAAAAGCGCATATTCAGAGAAGCATAATTATTCACGTGTTGCCGTATTCTTTTAATTTATCTTTCGGAATTAATGACGCTAATGTGAAATTTCCATACATAGTCGTCAGTGCGACGACGGCGGAATACTGTGTTCCTTATTTTTTCTCTGCGCTTAGCCCGCTTTGAGCCTTTTCATCAGCATCTCATTTGCGTCGCGCTGTTATTTGACAACGATAAATGAAAAAATTCTGAAATAAATTAATACTTGACATAATTAATAACGGCAACGTCGGCTAATGTGTATAAGTTTAAATTTATGCGTTAACGAGTTAATTTGCTATTAATAAAGGTGAATGCAATTCAAAAGCCGAAACAGCCATAAAATTACAATTTCATGAATGAATGAAGCAGAAATAACAGTGAAACAATGGTATCATTGTGAGCCTTTGCCCATCTCGTTCAACTTCATTAGCCAAAATACTTTTCCAGTTTATACCAGGCACTCTGTTCTAATATGCAGAAATTCGTTAATAGTGCACGAACGCGGACATTCATTCTCATGGTCATATTTGAGGGGATCTATTTGCTATTTGGACGGCAGACAGGGCAAACACAGCATGAAAAGCACAACAGCTTGCTACAATCAACTGGCCATTAGCAAGTTCCACAGTAATTCACGGTCGTCAACAGATGCACACAGCATTATTTGTTCGACTCTTTTTGTTAGTATTTCGCGAACGAGAGAACACAGCCGGAATGGGAGCAAGCACTGCGCCCTTTTCCCTCGACCAGTTTTGCTCCCTGAAAAAAGAAGGTTGATGCGATGCCACGTGACTGCGAAAGTGCTCATAACCTTCTCCACATACAATCTGTAGGGAATGTTCTGAACTGAAAATTAGAGGATGAGGGAAACCGCAACCCGGAGCTGTGTTATGAATTATTATTTGCGCATACCTTTGGAAAATTAAATTTATTTTAGTTAGAGATTCATAATATTTTTTGCTTGCGAGTATAAACTAACTAACTAACGAACGGCGAGGCAAATTATTCTTATTATTGGGCTACTACTTTTGTAAACACCGCTCCATTTCCGTTTCGATACAATCTAATTATTTGGAAAACTATAGGTATAAAAGTTCTGGAAATTGGTTAAGTTTAGCCCCTTCTTCCAATCTAGGCAAAATCTCTAGATTAGGTTGTATGTGCTATGTATCAATAATTTAAAGAGACCAATTTATTTTCGACTCCAGCCGTCGAAGTTGCGAACTAAATGAGAGCAAAATGCGTAACTTTAAACTGTTTCCCATTTTCCTTAAGTTTCTAGCAAGACCTCAATTCGGCTTACCGACCTGAAATAAAGTAACTAACTGCGAAAGTTGGGACAAGATTTTTTTCTCATGCCCATCTCCTTACTATTCGAAAGCTAATTTGTCATACATCCCTCGTGTTAAGATAATATATAAGTGCCCTAGTAGTTCTGAATTGCTTTTAGAGATTCCTCGTCCTTTTCTCATATAGCTTTAGATTATTTGAGCAAAAGGATATTATCTGTTGATTATCTCATCACATCCATAGATGTCTATTGAGTTCTTTACAGTGTTGTATTTTATAATAAAACTACAAGAGATTTAATTTTGATGAAATATCTACTCATTAGAATAGTGAAATACCTATGACATATGGTATAATTAAAATTTTGACTAACCTACACTGGCCTGCAAAATTAAGGGAACACCTACGAGCGAGCAAACATTTCGGTCATTTTCAAGACTCTGTGACTCAGAGCTTAATGACCATTAAAAAATGTTATACATATCATTTTGAAGGAAAAACTTTCCACTTTTGGATGTCTTAAGTAAAAAGTTTCTATTTCTTAAGAAACACCCCCTTTCCACATGAGAAATGAAAGACCGAAATTTTTCCGTAAAATTTTCAAATTTTAAACACGTTCACGGGCCCCAATGATTTTCTCTGATTAGTTTCTCCAATTGCATCTTGTAGCATGAACTTTTCTCTATGTGTTCAACTTTAATTCATTTTTTTGTGACAATTTTAAACTAACCTATTGACAATCAAAAAAAAATCGCACCTTTGTCTTTTGACAGTCGTAAGTTCCGGTAGCAAATAATAATATGCAGTTAGTCTACGGCATAAGAAATCTTAGGACATTCTTTCCAATGATGTTGAGTGCAATTTTTCATAGATTGACTTTTTATTAGGTTAATTTCGTTCGAAAATAACCTTGAAATTTACCAATTCGCCGGGCCGTATAAAAACTGTGGTCACATCGAAGACATGGGCGATAACATTGCGATGTTTACATTTTTTATAAGTATAACCTATCAGTAACATTTGCAGAATTTCAAGACGATCAAAAAATGTATTCTTTGTGTCCCTACGTTTTAAAAGATGAACATCCTTCATAATCAGTCTGTGAAGGTAAAAATCTTAAATGCAATGAGGAGCCGTGTGAGCGTTCATTTGAAAAGGGTTTTCAAGGCGAGGACAATGAGATATCGTCGAGGTATCTGCGCCTTTTTTCGCAGAGTTATGACCATTTCAATATTGAGTAGCAGAGGAATTTGTTTATACGGTAGCGATGGCCAAACAAATGAATCTGTTCGATACAATGCCCGACGTTGTTCGGAGCAGCAACCGACCAATAATATTTGAGGTACACTTTGAAATTTACATTTGATTGGCCATTCGTTGCTCATATCAGTGCTGGACATTATATCGAACAGGCCAAACGTCTGGTGTCATCGGGGCGAGCGATATGACGAAAATCAAATTTTGGATTGGGAGTTTGAAGTCGAAATTTCACTGAAATTGATGCACCGCGAATTTGTCCTCGCTTTGAAAAACCCTTTTAAACGAACCCTCACACAGCCACTCATTGTCTGTAAGATTTTTACCTTCACAGGTCGATTATGAAGGACGTTCACCTTTTAAAACGCAGGGACTCAAGGAAAACATTTTTTGATCGTCTTTAAACTTTGCCCATATTTTACTTTACTTTACCCATGATTTACTTATAGGTTTTGCCTATAAAAAACGTTAACATTACAATGTTAACGTTCATATCCTCAAGGTGCCCATAGTTTTTATACGGCCCGGCGCATTGGTGAATTACAAGGTCATTTTTGAACGAAATTAGACTAATAAAAAAGTCAAGCGATTAAAAACTGTAATGAACTAAATTGTAAAGCATGTCGTAAGATTTCTTATGCCGTAGACTAAATGCATATTGCTATTTGCTACCGGAAGTTACGACTGTCAAAAGACAAAGGTGCGTTTTTTTCTTTGATTTTCAATAGGTTAGTTTAAGATGGTCACAAAAAATGAATTAAAGTGGAACACATAGAGAAAAGTTCATACTGCAAGATGCAATTAGAGAAACTAATCAGAAAAAATCATTGGGGCCCGTGGACATGTTTAAAATTTGAAAATTTTACGAAAAAATTCCGGTTTTTCGTTTCTCATGTGGAAAAGGAAGGTTTCTTAAGAAATAGAAACTTTTTGCTTAAGACATCAAAAAGTGGAAGTTTTTTTTTAAATGATATGTATAACATTTTTGGATGGTTATTAAGCTCTGAGTTACAGAGTCTTGAAAATGTGTAATTACACACTACTTCTCGACTGGGTTGTTTACTCACTATGTGACTAGTTTCGTCTTTGGCACTAAATAAATTTAGTAAGATGTTGGTGAGCCCTGTTTTGTGTGTCTTGTAGTATTTAAACGCGTTTTATGAAACAAATGTATAATAACCCCAAGTTTCAAGTAACAGCTCATTTATCTGGCTTTCCCTAAGCAACAAAATATATATATCCGCAGCTGGTCTTAATTGCCCTCTGTAACTCTATACCAGTCCTGCTCTATACAATCCTGTCAGCATCGACCCGAAGCAAACCTCCCCTTAGTGGTATGTTCGAAGCCAATCGGCCGTAAATCACCTATACACTAATGTACAAAATCTTCTCGTCATTTATAACATCGGAAATTTACGTTAGTAATGTGTAAATTAATATTGGATCTGTTAATTGACTAGGTAAATTATTTTACATGTGAATTAAGCGGTTTATGGTAGATTGTTACTGCTACCTCTTTCCTTATTCATCCGAGTACTATAATAACAATAAAGGTAGTAATTTAATAAATAATAGCAAAGCTGCATTTAACTAAAAGAAAGGATCAGATAAAAATTAATGCTATATCCGGAGATTTTCATACATATTTAATAATCCTTACATTTTATTAAAAAAAACTCAGAACTCTTGTCTTAGATTTATTTGTGGAATATGTGAGAGGGTTGGTTGATCGTGTCTAATAGAATATTTGTTTCTTTTACATCGTAATAATAAAAAAAATCTCAACATATGAACAATTAAATAGTTTTTTTTAGATTTTTCACCTATGTAATCTTAAAAAGTAGGCAATAAATGTATTATTATTCTTTATTTTATAATCAATAAAATTATAGAAAATAATGTCAATGTTATGCCGCCAAAATATCAAATGTATATGTTCTCATGCGGTCATTCAATTGGGCAATTATTTATTTAGCAGATCCCAGCCTAACACCAATAAATTTTGCGACCTTTCCAGTCTAAAAGCAGCAATAGATTTGATTCGTGGTCGATACAGTTTCTTGAAAATTCTGGTAGTAGAATACAAATAGAGATGTTTATTTCAAGAATTGCTCCTCAACCCCTTGCTGTAACCCTTAATGAATATTTCACGTCGGCGTGCTGTCGTGTTAAGGGTTAATGAATATGTATATTTGATGTATTAATTGTGAAATGCTTCGTGATAAGTCACATTACCTGATGAAATAGGTGTTAATCTCGGAATCTATAAATAAATTTACATTTGAGACTCACGCACGTACTAGCGGTACATGACGTTCATTACTATTATAATCGTAATTCTCGTCTTACGAGACTATTTCAGGACTATTTCAGGACTATTTCAACAATTTTTAGTTCTGTTATAATTTTATTATCACTTCGAAATGATCACTTCGAAATGATCATTTCGAAATGATTACTTGGAAATTATCACTTAGAACTTATCACTTCGAAATTATCACTTAGAAATTATCACCTTGAAATTATCACTCCAAAATTATATCTTCGAAATTATCACTTGAATAATATTATTCAAGTTGTCGGGTTGTCGTCGTTGGTAGCCTAGTTGCTAAGGTACTGGCTTTTAGTGCTAGGGGTCGTAGGTTCGAACCCCAACAAGGCGATGATTTTTCTGATTAGGAAAAAATGTGCCTCATCGTCCGGGAGCGATGTAAAGCCGGGGGTCCCGTGTGTTGTAGGTATAATCCACGCGCACGTTAAAGAACACAATGACCAGGTGGAAATCCTGGCATTGGCTAACTTCTCAGAAGTTGTGGTCCTAATCTCTGGCGTCGGTGATTGGCCTCTGATGCGGAAATATGCCGACGTTAAATAAACGAGTAAAAAAAAAAAGTTGTCGGGTCGCGCCGCTTCGAATAATTGTATTATTACTGATAATAAGAAGAAGTTACCAACACATAATCGCGTGCCCTCAACCACCTGTCCAAAGTAGACAGACAACTAAATTGCCAGTATTTAGTGTCAACCGAAATTTAGCAAAATTTTTTGTGTGAATATAACTTTCTTGACGTGGCCATTAAATTAGTCTTCACCAAAATCTAAATCTTCTTAAAATTGTTATTATTTGTCTCGTGGAATTTGTATAGAAATTGTCTCGTATCTTCATCAATATGTCGTACAGAAATCTAAATCTCCTATAGAAATAAATAGTAGTAATTTTTATGAAACTCTATAGGAACTTGAACCAAAGTTTCCTATAGAAATCTTAATAGAAAACTTCTATTAATCAAAATCCTGATTAGAAGCTATAATCAAAAGCCTAACTAGAAGACCTAATCTTGAAATTTATCTCGAAACTTACGTTAAGAAACCCTTTCTTACACATCCATTGGAATTCTTTGTGCATTAAAAACCAGGAAACATTTTACCAAATCCTCAACTTTCTTCTTCTTCTGATGTCTTCGAAAGATTGCAACTGTTGCCGCTGCCAACAAAAGGACCGCTACAACCAGCTGAGGCAAAAGTGGTCCGACGAATCCAAGTGCTGCTGCTTCAATCAATCCTCCGGAGGGACGAAAGCCAAGGGGAAATTCGGCCTAGCTTGGGTAGTTCAGTTCCCCGACAAAGAGCCTTGTCCCATCCAGGGTTGGCAAGTCGAGTTCGAAGACAGTCCTTCTGCTGTAGACCTGCAATGTAGGAATGTGATAGAGTGGGTCAATATGCCTCCTTTCAGCTTGAAGAGTCCTCTTCCTTGCTTCGAAGAACAGGAAGAGGACGAGCAGGAGCAGGAGCAGGAGCGCTGCCACTGTTGCCAGAATAACCAGAAGCAAAACCAGAGGAAGCGGCCGAAGAAGTCTTGCTTGAAGAAGAATAGGAAGAACGGTGCGAAGAGGAACCAGTGTTCTTGTGAACAATCAGTGACCTTCAACTCTACCCTTTCTAGTTGCCTCCCAGCTTGCCAACAAAACTTCTCAAAATCCTGTCAAGAGAGTAGTCAGATGAGTTGCCCCTCGAAACCGAAACCACAAAGTTGTTGCTGGTGCGCCCAAGAAGGAGATTCCTCACCAACACTTAAAGTGAATTGCTTCAGCGACAGTTAGGATTGATTTGTATTGTCATCCATCAATTCACGGATCTGCAAACTACATATAGTAGATTTGAATGATTTTAGGATTACACCATTGATTTGTATTATTGAGAGACGAAGGAAGCAATACAGAGGTTTATGGTGTTTATAGTTTTCTTCGGGCTTCCACAAAATCGTCCTTAATTCATTTTAAACTTCTTTAAATTCGTCCATAACTTATCTTTCATACAGTGTGGCGACTTCCCGGATAATAAATAATATAAGGAATGTCTCCAGAAAGCGTAGTCCTTTATTTGCCCGCGGAGAATCTCCAATAAGCCCAAGAGTTGTTTATGTTTTTGTTAGCCCGTAAAGTCTTGAGCGTTTCGACGAAACGCGTTGCAATATTCACCGGCCCGACGCCGTCGATGGAGGAGAGCGAGAGACACGGAGAGAGAGAAACGCAGAGAGGAAGAGAGAGGGCAAATCATCAGTTAGGTGACACGTCCGTCCTGTTAGCGTTAAACTCTCTCCCTTTTCCAGTTCTGTTCTGGACTTTACGATCTTGCTATTGCCGACTATTACTTTTAACCATCCTCAGGGACGCCCCGGCAAGGAGGCCAATCTTCTACGTCCTTCGCTCTCACTTATTTTTTTTATGGTACAGCCCTTCCGCTTTGCTTCAGCCGTTTTGCCGAAGAGTTTCCTTGAATGTTTATCTTATTTATGTAATACTTTTACATTTTGTTTACCGTTCAAGTAATAAACATTTTCTATATGTACTTATATTTAATATTAAAACAAACATCCAAGTCTCAAAAAACCCATTCAATCATGATCACGAAATCTCAGAAATAACTTAGACTTGGAATTTTGCAAGTTACGGTCTCTAGGCATGAGTTAAAAACGCTTTTGGAGGAATTCTCAAGGCCAGTACTTCTTTTTATTGAAATTGCTTACAATATCCATCGAAAATTAATTTCTAACGAGTAATAGGGTATTTATTAAATAGCTCAGGCAAGCAAGGGCTCTATTGAACTTTAAATTATCGTAATTTAAGTTAACTTATTGTTAAAAGCAGGTTTCTGCAAAGTAGATGGTACAACTCGGAGTGAGTGTAGCAGCTCTTTTTCTTGATAAATTCTAAAATAGTTTCTGCTTCCTGTTGAAGCTGACGGCTGTGTAATAGCTTCCTTCCTCCAGGAGGATCGGCGTGTTTTCCTCTTCTAAAAGCGAGCAAAAATTCAATTTATTTACCGGAATTACTCCGTATTTTATTTTTATGTAAGGTTCGAGAGGTAATTGAGGCGACACTGCGTGAGAGGATGTGCCAGGACGCGATAAAGGAAATAAAAGTGTGGATAAGTGGATGTGTAAACGCTCTAAGGTGAGAAATGTGCGATTCAAAGGAATCTTTCGTTAAATTAATGTTTCGCGTTTTTGGCACAAAAAGCAAGCGCGAAGAAGATGAATCAGAACCTATCTGCACAGGTTGTGCTATCTGTTTATACGAAAACAGGCGCAGAAATAAATAATGCATTCCAATGCTTATTCATCCTCGTAATCAAACTTGTAGTTCGCCTTAATCGGTAATTTTTGTTTTAAATAATGTAGTAATAGTGAAAGGTTTACAACGCGAACGGATTACTACGCAAGTACGTATCTGAACAAATTCATCATAAAATAAATAGTCGTTTAAAAAGCGTAATGTAAACGTAACACCTAGAAACCACATGTTATCAGTGTTGCAACGTTGTTTCTATTATAAATTTAGTTTATAGTCGTAATATTCAATTTTCACTACGTTCATTTCGTCCTTTAAATCGAGTTTAACCCGTGGTTTAGTTATTTATTTATTTATTTATTCATCGTTGTACGTTCGTGATAATGGTAAAATTCTTGCGCCACTTTACTCTGAGGCACAAGGAAATGAACCTCCAAAGGAACGGCGAGAACAAAGTGCATTTGTCCGTAAATTTGGGCCATAACAGAAGGTAATTTTGCTTCTCTTTCCAGGTCAGGCTGTCGAAGATGCTGAAGAAGGTGGACAAGATCATCAGCGATTCGCAAGAAAGAGCGTACTGGAGAGTGCATCGCCCACCACCAGGACTCGTAAGCTCCCTGGAGATTTGCCCCGTGCCCAACAGATGTCGCGATGGCGCAAGGGCCAAGAGGCGGACGGTCGAAGACTGCAGGAGGGAGGTAAGACGTTCTAATAGAATTTCTACAAAGGGGTCTTGGAGATTTTTTTAATTTGAAATTGTAAAGAGATTATATTAAAATCTAATAGGGTTTTTATAAGAAAAAAAACTGTAAATATTTTAACTAGTTAAACAATAAATAACACCGGCACACAAAAAAAAAATTATCTGTACACCGGGCGCCACCTATCTACGGGCATGTTTTTCGACAAGCTGAATACGAATTTCAAGTCAGTTTAGGCCGTCCAGCCTTCAAATTCGAGTAAATTGCAAAAGACCCCAAAAAATAGCGAAAATTCGATGTTTTGGGAAGAGACAAAATTTTGAGATCTAAGGCAAGCATAATTTTTATGTATTTTGATCTGTTAAATACTAATTTCGATCGTACTTTAATCATAAACTTTTTTAATTAAAAAAAAATTGTAAAATATCCTTAAAAATTGAAAAAATCGTGAAAAATTGGGATTATCTTGGTACAAAAGATTTTCATGTAATTTAATCTGCTTGATCTGATTCTGCAATAAATTTGGCCCATAGTCCCCTCAAACATTCATATAACTGCAAAAAGCCGATAAAATAGCAGAAAATTGCTGCTGAAAAAATGGAAAAAAATCTTTTAAACACAATTAAATAAATTTCTTGTATTTTTTATTAACAAAATACAAGATTAAGATCCAAGAATG
>JAWQRP010005629.1:0-10508 GCA_033557875.1 Quadriops clusia
TAGCTGACATCGCATGGCCCCTCCACGGCAGTGTGCAAAATTTCAGGTAAATCGACCGAGTCACTTTTGTGATTTGCTGATGAATCAGTGAGTGAGTGAGTGGGATTTGGATTTTATTAATATAGATAAACAAGATTTTAATATTTTTTGTTTAACAAAGTTGATATTAAATTTAACAATAACTAGTCTTAAGTGAAAAATAAGATTTGATAATTCCTTGTTTGAAAATTTGAACATTGACTTTTTAAAGAGATAAACGTATTCGTACAAATGAAAACAGTTTACTTTTCTTAGGAATACGTATTTTGTTTTGCGGTGAATTGTCGTTACCTTCGCTACAAATCTATTGTCAAACGGAAGACTGCTATAAGAAAATATTTAAATTCATATTTAAAAATTGTTAACTATGATCTAAGATTTTGGGTAACATACAGTTGAACGTAAAAGAACTCCAGTTTAGTGTATTAAAAAACGAGCGCCGAAGGCGCGAGGCGGTTAGCTCGCGGACTGGAAATCCCAATAATTGGAAAACAAATTTATTAGACGTACTATTGATTTGGATAATACTTTTATTACTCGTTCTATTGATTGGGAAAATTATTGTCATTCACAAGACTAAATAGTTTAGAATCTAAACTCTAAAACTATGTATCACAAAAAATTTAAAACTTGTAATTATGATATACTTTAGTTTGAAACATTTGCTTCAATTTATGCATTTATATTCTCTAATCAAATCAACGAATCTTCTCTCAAGAATATTTCCAAGAATATATTGACAATGAATGAAATAAATTAATTCTTACTCATATATAAAATTACGATCTTTATTGTTAAACCAAGATTAGTGTTCCAACAGTGTAAATATTGATCAGTTTATAAGTAGTTTTGAAAACTATCTAAAAATTAATGCAAAAAACCAAAAAGTGAATTTTATCATTGTAACGTTTTGTGGTAGACGCAATCACAGGAATTCTAGACAATAGTAAATAAACAAATATTCCACTGATAAAAAATATCATCAATTTCCATTCTAAACTGTCGCGCCCGTAGTTTCATGAATTGAACTTACTCATAGTAGTGAAGCGGGAAAGCCGCACAGGTTTTTCCCGGCCTTCTTTTTTCTACTTTCCGTAATGAAAGTTTACAACTAGCCCGGCGTCGTTTTTCCCCGGGTTTTATTGTGCCGGCCCTTCACGGCCAACTATTCTCCCCGACCGGATTGTGTTTAAGTGTTTTATTTATTTAATTGGCCGGGGTGGGCGTTTTTCTTTTGTTTCGCGCTCTTTTGTTATCAGGCGGCTAACTACACACGATAATGCGAACATGCACAATCCATCGGCGGGCGTGTTTGCGTTTGTTATCGACACACTGGGAACATGTTGATTTTCCATATGCGAAAAACCAATCTTTATAATTTGAATATTCGGTCGGAACAAGCATCAAAGTTGACGTTCATTATTTAACATCAAACGGTAATATTTGCGTATGTTAAGTTTCAGTGAATTTGTGTATACCGAAACATAAATGTGCGCCCTAGTTAGAGGGTTTTCCATTGATATGGAAATTTGGTTAATTATTTTACGGTTTAGCGCGGATGGGGGCGAGTTATTTTGTTGTGACGATCAGGAGTTGTGATCAGGAATTACGATCTGAAATTTGCGATCAAGGGTGTAACTGTCAGGTAGCAGTTAAACCGTGATAGGTCTCCCCCCATGGATTTAAAAACGATCGGGTAGTATAAATAAAGCGTAATTAACTTTTGCATAAAATATTAAGTCGAATGTGAACTTTGAAGGAATTCAGTAGGGAAAGTATACCGTTCTTATTGACATAGAAAATGAATTCATTTTTAAATGAAAATCCAATTTCCGACTCTGAGTGAGCATATAGTGCCACTTGACTATTTCATTCTTGGTTTTTAGAGCACGGAACTCGGCTTCCTAATTATATAATTTAAATTCGTTCCAATCGCGGGTGGCTCTGCTGCCGGAGCGAAAGAAACCGGAGGGAAGTTTCCCGGAGTCACCGCCTGGAAGTATATGAATATATTTTTTAATAATTAATGAGTTTGACTGGCGGAGGTACGCGCAGTCACCAGTCACTCTTTCTCCGCGTTAGTTAAATGAGTAATATCTTTTTAAAAGCTTCGAAATTACTTTTAAAACTTGTTAAAACTTTGTAATTAGGTAATTGAAAAAGCCTACCTATAAGGGCTGGAAAACACCCGACGATATAATGAAAAATTATGTTACATTAAGAAACTTTCCCCTAATATTATTTCCACTGTGGAGAGAGGAAAACACAATAAATCAGAGAGAGGGCTAAGGAACTCGCCTGCTCGGATGATCTCCCAGTTCCCGAGGGTAACGTTTCGGCAATTATTATTCACACTTTTTATTGTGGTTAACGATTCGGTTAAAAAAAGGAGTTTTTATTGAGAAATTTATCGCGGAACTGTAAAAAATGCTTCTATTTATATTTTCCAGTATACGTTGCTTTTATACTTAATAATATTAAAATTATCTTCTGCTGAATTTTGTTAGGTATATAGTTGCCAGATAAACTTGAGGAAGAGCTGGAATTTATGATATTCTCTTATCTCAAGATTTTATTTCTGAAAACATTAATTAAATATGACCTAAAAGGACACAACATTTGAGCCCGAGGATTTTTCAAAGTTGCAGCGACGGCAGCAAAAGTTGCCGGAACTCCTTAATTTTTAATGCTTCTTCTTTCCGGAAGGAAGTAAAGTTCGTCCGCTGCTCTTATAGATTATAGGCCGTTGTGAGACATCGTAGGACTAAAGTGTAATAAAGTACAAGTCCCAAAGGACGTATCAACAAGGAGAAATTAGGCCGAGCCACCTCCGATAAAAATCTCCCCATAGTTATAGCAGTTTATAGAACATTTACTTTGTATTAAATCGGAAAGGAATTGCCCCATCCGGAAGGGCTGGAAAAGTGGTTCTCGTGAAACGTAATGAAGAAAAAATTGCTGTTTTGATTTAGAACCGCCTGTTTTTCGTGTCATTGAACAGGAGCGGTTTAATGACTGTAACTAATATAAAATACAAGATCCAAATATAAAACGGAAATCTATGGAACACTAAAGTTTGAAAATTTAACGTAAATGTAAAATTAAACTCTTGAAAATGGAAAAATTCCTAATAATGTAAAACAGAAGCGCCTCACACGCGTGAATTTAAATGTAGATCATGATGGAAATTGGAAAAAATTTCAATTTGCTTCCGGGGTATACATAAATACTAAATAGGGCTCCACGAATTGGGTTTTATTGTAAATGTAAATAAAATTGTATGAAGGTCTCTCCCGGTTGTGTAGTTTCGCAGTGAGAACAATTCACCTCTTCTTCTGCATTATAAAAATTTCAAATCAATAGCAGGAACGGCGGGGTGGCGCGGGCTCGGCCATAAACGAGATTGATGTTATTAAACTATTATTAAACGGGCTAATCTTTGAGCGGAAGCGTTTTGAAATGGATCGTGACGTAAGTGGTCGTTTGTCATTTACTTTATTGCCCCCCATTAATACAAATACCTCATTTTAGAGATGAGCCATTACATCCCATCGATGCTGTAACTCCGGATTATTGCGCGTTAAAATTAAACAAATTAATTGACTGACGTCCTCCGCCCACTGCGTCCCAGGTAATTTAAATTTTCATGAAGCGCGCGGAGGAACCGAAAGCGGAGTGACTGTGGGAGACACAAAGATAAATTGGGAAAACCAGTAATAATGATATATGTTGAAGTTCACGCCCCTTTAGATATTTCACGGGGATGCCTCCTGATTTGCTCAGATTCCCTGTCGGATCCAAGAACAGATTTCCTTCCTTAAAGTACAGTCCGATCGAGAACTCAAACTAGCGTATATAATCTAAATATATAAAATCGCTTTGCCACTCTTCACGATATCTCCGAATTGGTTTACCTGACAGGGTTCAAATTTCGAAATATATTTTCATTTTCTCTCTATACAACAGGCAAGAAATGTTATTGAGAAACAATGCAATGAACCTTTTAAAAGAACAAAATGAACCGGTGCAAGTCTTGGGATTGATTCCTGGGAGTATGGTCCCAAGCAGCACAAATAGTCGCGATTACGCATTCGCGACTATACATACCAACTTTAAAAGACATTGTTACTAACCACGGCTACGAATTAGCAACTACTTTATCACTAATCTAAACCTAAAATGGGGAATAAATAGAAACGTTATAGATACCAATCCGCGGCCTACTCGGTTACCTACCACCGCTGTATTAAATACGTTCCGTTCCGTAAAATAGTAGTAACTAGTAATTTATTGGAACTTTATTAGCATGTACGTGAGAAAGAAGCAACTACATATCGCACTTTGTCGCGTCTTCTCTCTGTCGGCCTGCTCTATTATTTTGTGTGCGCTAATATGTGCGTACATTGATATTATTATGTCCGTCGCACTTTGCGCATTATATTGGGTGTTATTATTATGAACATTATACTTGTGTTTTTCGATTTCATGCGCCCGAAAATTACTGCGCAGTGAATTTTATTGTGAAACATACTGACTCCAGCTATAAATATTTCACGCGCTTTATTAATTATACTGTTTTTCAAATTAATATTGGATTATTAAAAAATTTAAGAAATTTATGTGTCTCAATTGTCCTTAGAAGTATAGTATAAAATACTAATTTGATTTGAAAATTGCAAAAATGAACTTGACTATTAGAAAGTTTACACATATAAATAAATTTTATTAATTTAGTTCGTCAATTGACTAATGGCGAACACGTTCGTGCTTCTGCATTCGACCTCCCAAAATGCGCATGTACAGTGATAAATTTGACTTTAAAGTCCTTTTAATTGGTAAATGTGTAGACTATGTTACAGCTGATATTACTATAATATTGCGTGAACTTTAAAGTCATATTAACAGTAACGATTACGTTTTCGTTACAGTAATAATATCGATAAGGTTACGATCACTTGAAGGTAAATTAAAAGGTAATTGTGTAGAAACTTTTCGTTTAAATATGTGTTTGTGTCTTAATAGGTCTAGGTTGCTTAGTTCATGTCCAAACCTTTCTTGTCTTAATAACACTAGGTTTCTTAGTTCATATCCAAACCTTTAGTGTCTTAATAGCACTAGGTTTCTTAGTTCATATCCAAACCTTTAGTGTCTTAATAGCACTAGGTTTCTTAGTTCATATCCAAACCTTTAGTGTCTTAATAGCCCTAGGTATCTTATTTCGTGTCCAAACCTATAGTGTCCTAATACCCCTAGGTTTCTTAATTCATATCCAAACCTTTAGTGTCCTAGGTTTCTTAGTTCGTGTCCAAACCTATAGTCTCCTAATATCCCCAGGTTTCTTAGAGCATGTCCAAACCTTTAGTGTCTTAACAGCCCTAGGTTTCTTAGTTCGTGTCCAAACCTATAGTCTCCTAATATCCCCAGGTTTCTTAGTTCATCTCCAAACCTTTAGTGCCTTAATAGCCCTAGGTTTGCTAGTTCTAATCCAAATCTTTAGTGTATTAATAGTCTTAGGTTACTTAGTTCATCTCACGATCACCAACGCGATTAGAACATACTAGAAGACGGGTGATAGCGTTGGCGACCCTGAGAACTTCATGGGCTGAAAAGTCCCGAGATTTTAAATGAAAACAAGCGTTTTTTGGGCAAAGCTATATTTACTTTTCAACGTAGTTGCATTCGAGTACGATACACTTGGTATAGCGACTTTCCAATATTTCGATGCCCTTTCTGAAGTATGAAACGTCCAAGTCTTCAAAATACGCCTTGGTTTCCGCGACAAATTCCTCATTGGATAAAAATCTCTTTCCCAGGAGCCACCGTTTAAGGTTTTGGAACAGATAATAGTTGCTGTGGGCTAAGTCTGGAGAATAAGGCGGGTGGGCAATCAATTCGAACCGTAATTGGTTCAATTTGGGCATTGCTTTCAAGCACGTGTGTGACGGGGCATTATCGTGATAGTAGAGAACTTTTTTCTTTGCCATATGGGGTCGTTTTTTCTTTGTTTCGTCTTTCAGTGTGTCCAATAACGCTGCATAATACTCTCCTATAACTGTTTTCCCCTTCTGCACGTAATCGATGAAGATTATGTCATGCGCATCCCAAAAAACGGAGGCCAAAACCTTCCTACCGAACATTAGCCTTTTGGCGGCTTTGGTTATGCTTTCATGGCTTTTCAGCTGCTCTGCAGACTTTCTATTGGACTCAAACGTATGGTAAAGAATCGAGGATTCATCCATCGTCACAAAACATTGAAAAAAGTCCACTCAATTACGCTAAACACCGCCAAACCGGCCGTTAAATCATCAATGCGTTGCTGTTTTTGGTCTACGGTTAGCAAACGCGGCACCCATCATGCAGATAGCTTTTTCATATCCAAAACAACGTACAAAATGTATCCCACCCGTTTTTTTGAGATGCCTCAGCTAACTCGCACAACTTCACTTTTCGACCATTCAAAACGATTCGAAGCACTTCCTTTACGATTTCCGTTTTCGTAGTTTCTTTTGGTCTTCCAGAGCGAGGTGCGTCTTTGGTGCTTGTACAACCCATTTTAAATTCCCTAAACCATCAATAAACTATTGTTCTCGAAGGAGGAGATCTGGAACAACATTTCTCTAACCATTTCCTTGATTGTTCAGGAGTTTTTCCCATAAAACATCAATGTTTGATCAACATACGATATTCCTGTTTTTCCAAAATTTTTACGAAGGCGAAGGTAGCGAAACTTAAACGACTGTACCTTGTAAACGAATGAACGAAATGTCATGAAACTTCACACGTAAGCTAGTGACAAATGAACTTTTCGAAATAAATCATGCTCATTTTCAAGTGGCTCCCCTACTTAAAAATCCCGGGACTTTTCAGCCCTTGTGGTATGTCTCCACCCTCTGGCAACTTGAAAAAAGATCAACCTGTATACAAACCTTGATTGTGTTATTCATAAACGACTAACGTAGGTCCAGGTAGATCGTCATAAGTAGTCGTCAAATTAATTATAATCTCAAAATTTAGTATTAACGCGGATGAACGAGATTTAGTTCAATGCGATTTCAACCAGATTCAAGCATTGTTTATGAATAAGACTGAAACTGTATGATCGCACGCGACTGTGGGTCTTTCCAAAGGTGCTGGGTTTTATCTTAATCGAAAAGGCAAAAACTCACCCTCAGGGCCGTCCGTGTCCTCTTCCCTGGTTGACTAGTTTTTCTCTTGACGGGACCTGACTCAAAGGGGAATTTTCTTGTCGATAGGGTGATGGTGAATTGTGTAATATAGTTATGCGACAACGACAACGATGAAAAATGAATGAGAGGTTTTGAACTTGAACCTTTTTCTTTGACAACAACTTTTTTATTATTATATGACAATTCTGCACGTTGTCAAGGCAACACAACCAATGACCTCTTCGAGGTTTAATAAAATTAAAGCTGCATGAACATTCCGCCCACCGAAAATTAGTTTTTCAATGAAGTTAACATTAGGCACATGCGAAACAAACAATAGACATGGAGTAATAAAAAAAAACAAAATAAAAATGACAAATTATTGATTTGGCAATGGGCACAGTTTCACTACTGGTCTTTGACAAGTATCCGACGCCGTTCGAAGTGTAACTACCCGAATTACACCGCTTGTGCTTGGAAACGCCTCAATAACCCGACCTACCACAAGAGAGAGGTGATTTGTTATCATTTTTTATAAGTGCTAGGGTGTTCAATTCAATATTTTTAATAAGTGAATTGTTCCACTTGACTCGCTATTGCAAACAATAAGGGTACTCGGAATGTCAACGTTTCCAAAAATGGGAGTTCATCCTACTAATGAGTTGCGAACGACTTAGGAGATTTAGAGGAAGATGCGATAGATCACGGTCAGGTAAGCTGCTACTAAGAGGATCCAATATCAAGAAATGACCAGGCGTAAGCGGTTGCATGTCATTTGGGTCCGCACTGATGGGACTTAATGGTCTCGAATTCAACAGAGCCTTTATTCGAGTGAAAAGAGTGCTGAACTCATCGAAAAAAAGAACTTGGTCTCCGACAACCCGAAATAGATGCGTCTTGACTGGCTTAACTCCGGTCTCGGCAAGACCATTAAAGTGAGGTGCAGAGGGTGAATTGAAATGCCACGAAATATTTAATTTAATTGCAGCTCCTAGAGCAAACGTCAACCCCCAATAAAATTATTACCTTGATCGCTATGAATTGCCAAGCACCTCCCTCTACGGGACAACAAGCGGTGGAATGTTGCAATGAAAGATTCCGAAGTTAGATCAGAAGCCACTTCCAAATGAATAGCCTTCGTTGCACAACAAACGAACACGCATACATATGTTTTATATGGCATCAAACCACGTTTTCTAGAAATAGTTACAGAAAATGGCCCTGCATAATCAATGCACACTTCGTGAAAGGCCTTTACTTGATTGGCTCGAAAAGAAGACACGTCAGTCATGAGAGGTGTAAACGACTTAGGTTTATAGCGAAAACAACGAATACAATTAGATATGGTGCGATCAATGGCTCTCCTAGGAGAAATAATTCAAAAGTCTTGCAACAATAGGCAGTGAACAGTTTTATGCCCAGGGTGTAAATGGTGATATTGGAAGTGCCCTACTAAACGTCTTGTGAAGATGTGAGAACTGGGAAGAAATAATGGATGCTTAGCTCCATAGAACAGTTGCGAATTCTTTAATCTTCCGCCCACCCTAATGAGACACTGTTCATCCAAAAAAAGAGTTAATTTACGAAGGGGGTTCGATAGCAGGCAATTTTTAGCAAGATCTCTTAGGATATCACTAAATGTTGATTCTTGCACTAGTCGCACAAGAAACAAGAGTGAGGAATTTAGTTCTTGGATCGAGTTAACGACTGTCATATCTAAAGTTCGTTTTAGAAATGGCCCATCTTAATATGTAAGAAACAATTCGTTTAACTTTGTCGAGAAATGAAAATCTTTCTAATAAATTAAGGGTGGAATGAAAGTCTAGAAGCGTGGCTAACGACACCTTAGTTTCTTGAAGGGCCATATCTGAAGGCCAAGATGGACCATCCTACCAAAGGGTATGATTTACAAATTGAGAGGGATAAACCCCACGCGACGCACAATCCGTCGGATTATTCATGGTAGGAATATGGTGCTAAAGTGCAGAGGGCAACAAGTGATCACATTCAATATATGATTTACACAACAATTCGCTTTACTATCGTGGAACTGCGCAGCACAGGAACAGATTCCACTTCCCAAAATCTTTGCAAACAATTTTCTAGAGAGGGCTCTAAAGAAGCGTGAAAAGAATGGATGTTATTAGCAAATGTCTTGGAACAGGCAGCCCGGCCTTGAAGAATTCATCCAAAATCAGTCTCGATGGCGACAGGTTCGTCTTCACCTCCAAAGATTCGTTTCTCTTTAAAAATGTATGGTACAATCTCCGCGCCAATTAGCATGTCGACTGGTCCTGGTTCATGAAAAGAATTCGAAGATTCGAAGAATCGACAACTACTCTCGGGAATTGGGGAATTATAATAGTGTCAAAATCATAAGACGTAGAATTTTGATGACAAGATTTGATAAAACATCGCAAGAGATTACACTATTGAAACCTTCGATAGGAACTGAATGATGATTACCTCCCAGTCTAAGTCTTTTGGTACAATATTTACAAATAAACTTGCACATACTACCAGAATCAAAAAGTATTCGAATCTTTTTTGGAATCTTCATTGATAGTCTCTGGCAAGGACAATTGCTGTGATACAGTAAAATTGTGATTCAATCGGAAGAGACAGATCCACGTAATTCAACTGAAGATTGTAGTGCGACGTTATTCCCTTGAATGGGTTCAGATGTGGTTGTTGCCAAAGTAGGTCTAGAATGAGTGGTTGACAATTTCTTAAAAGATTCTCTATGAAGCATTGTGTTGTGATTACCATCAAGTACGACATTGAAAAGTGGATGGACAGTTACGTAGCATATGCGATGAAGAAAAACAATTAATGCATAGATTGTGTCTTTTCAGAAAAGAGAAGCGATCTTCTGTTTGCTTTGCCGCGAAAGAAGGACAACGATAAAGGGAGTGAAGTGCAGTGCACATAGGACACCTTTGTTTTGATGCTTTAATTTCAGGTTCCATATTGGATAGTAAATTCGAAAACGTAGTACGACATTTTTCTTTGTGTGGGGACGCTCCACCGAGAAATCGAACGGATTCCAAAGCACGGCGATTATTTTCGAGAAATCTCTATAGTTGATTATAAGACGGCAATTCTATGGAACTAAGTTTAAGTTCGAAATCAATATGTACTTTTATATCAAACAAAAAGAAACATAGGTTAAAAGGCATCAAATTACATAACCATAACTTCACAAAAATTACTAAATATAACCTTTTAACATACTTAGGACCTATAACATATAAATTAGCAAATATTTTAAAAAGATACAACATCAACACTACTTTCCGCACA
>JAWQRP010005630.1:0-10505 GCA_033557875.1 Quadriops clusia
ACTGATTACGTTTTTACTATGCACATAAAGGGTATGTAAATTTTACAACAATTGTTTACATATCCTCTGATTCTTTAAACTTGCAAAGGAGAAACGTGAACTGAAACGTTCAGTGCAGGCTGGGAAGTTGTTTAAATAAATATTTAAATATATTAAATCTGAAACTAATATGTGAAATCTGCATTCGCATTACTACTGAACTAATATCTGCCGAGAAAATTTTTTATGCCACAATGATAAACACGATTTTTCATAAATGTGACAAACCGCAAGTCTTTACGTCATTTATTTGTGGCATTATATAGCATCTTTTCCATATTCTAATTTGTTCTTTATATCCTTCGTTAACTTTGGCTGTGCCATAACTTTGCATGCACAATGTCTACCTCCGGAAATGTATCTCGTAGTTTTTCTGTCATTTTTTTTCAAAATTCTGACGATTGTTCGATTGTAGAATCCTAGGAGCTGCATAAGAAAAAAGTATTACGATGTAATACATTTTGTAATATGTACGATAATATGATGTGCCACTTCCTCAGCATGTTAATTTTCAGAGGCGTTAACACAAAAAATTTCATTCGTACGGTGAATCTGATATACCATCAGGATAAATTTATAATTTGAACCAATTTATAATTACCATTTGAATGAGACTAGAAATCAAATCAACTGGCAATGACTGTTTAAATAATGAGAAACTATTATTGGTTGAACTACCATTCCTTTGTTTTCAATTTCCATCTGCTGGCATACCTTGAAAATCGCAAATAACAACATTTATCTATGTTACATATTTTATTTCGATCATTTACCATATGATCTCTTCGCCCATGTTCTATTGTAAGGTGGGTAAAGGACATCAAATATATTATTTTTCTTATTAGAAAAAACTACTTCAGAGTTTGTTTCTTTTATCGCTATAGTTAATTTTTTAATGGACTATATTAAACGTATAGTTCTAATTATAAATTACGTAAACTTTGATTAATTTTCCTTCATGATAATATTTTAAATAATAAAATTATTTTACAATTTAATTGCTGCAAATTAATAGTTTATTAAATAACTATTTATTTTATAAAATATCGAATTGCACGGTTTTTCGGTGCTATTTGCACTCTACGTGAATGGTCCATTGAATCATACAACCTGTTTTGCCTAACATAAAATTTTATGACAAATCAGCTTATGTTTCATTCCAATCTGAAGCCCATATAAAATCCCTTAAGGGAATTTTTTAAATTTTCTATTTAAAATTTAGTGAAACTGTTACATATTAGCAAATACCATTTGATTTCTTGAAATTTTCTTTGTTTTTTTAAATATATAACAAATATTGATTGTTTGTAAAACTTGACGTAAAAGTATGCTTTGCATTTCGATCTGTTATTTGATTCTCTTCAGGCAATATCGTTGTAGGACTTTCGGAACTACAATATAAGGCGTAAAATACATTATTTGCAGACTGAACATATGACTTAAATTGTTTTATTAGTAGTAAAACCAGTGGATGATAGATGGACAGTAACAAATACTGAACTTTTAGAACTGTGTACAATTTGAAAAAGTACGACAACTGGCGGAAACTAAATATTATAGGATTTCTTATATATATGATAGATAAAGATTCTAACTGCGGTCTCTACATAGCATGTATTATCTGTAAACCCTGCATAAAATTGATCTCTAGAAGAGAGACGTCCTTGCTATTCTGTCTTGATTATGTTTTGTTTTTCATAGATAAGAAAACTGACACTGACTTGTCATCTACACCAACTACTAAAACAAATTAAAAGAAAGAACATCACGTCAAATGGAAATGTAGATTTAAACCTTTTCGTCTAGAAAATCTGTTGCAAAAAGACAGTACTAATTCATTTATTTTTCAAATATAAAGTTATAAATAATAATGTTCTTTCGTTTTATTTTTTATATATGTAAGTGAATATCCGGGAAATAAGATTGCTAAAGTGAAAAGCTCAAAAAATACTAAATATTTCAATATAAATAGGTACGTACTAAAAATAGTCTTTACTTGCAAATGCGGGGTTGTTTATTGACATAATACAGAGATTAGACAATAAGTTTTATGACGCTTAAACAAAGCAAGTAAATAAATATTTGCATCCTCTAATAAATAGATATTGTACGTACTTATTACTAAATATTTATTTTGACAAATTTTTCTTACATTTAGAAAATAATACTTTGGTATTGGTTTCATTCCCAAATTTACTTGCATTTAAAAAAATCAAAAATGGTAAGTATACAATTTTATTAGAGTCCTATGAATCTTTTTTATTTTTTCTATATCAATAAGAAACGGACATACTTTTGTCACAACTTCGTATATTATTTGTTTTTAATAAAGGCAATCATTTATTCAAAATTAATAACATACATTTTTTGAACATTTAGCTATAAAAATACTTCCATACCCGCCTATGTCTCAATCAGGATCAATTCATTCCATTACATAAACGTCAAATTTGAAAAGTTAGGTTATGTTACAAAATTTAAAGATATGAAATGAAAATACCAAGTTTTGTTAAAAGTTTACTGGTGGGAATTCCCATAGGAGTAACTTTTCTCGACACTGTGGGCTATGTGGCTAGGGTGGAGGGTATATCTATGCAACCAGCCCTAAACCCTGATCGAACCAAAGCAGATTATGTGTTTTTAAACCGATGGGCTATACGATCATACGAAATTAGAAGGGGTGATATTATTTCTCTCGCTTCACCGAAGGACCCTGAGCAGAAGATTATCAAGCGGGTTGTTGGTGTAGAAGGTGAGGGTTATACAAATAATTTATTTTATTTACAATATAATAATAATACAGAAGCGATTTTTGTTTCCTCATATTGGACTTTGTACATGATTTTTCTCCATTCTCGTCTGTTTGCTGCCCTAGCCATCTGATTCTTTAAACTTTGGTAAATATGGTAACTTTGCCAGTCAATATACAGTTTCATTGGCTCTAAATTCTTTATTCTCTTGTAGTATTTTTTTGTTTTTCTTGCAGTTGCTTCTTAATCGTACTTTTCCTATCAAATTTCTTTACTTTATGAAATTTGCATTCTTTTATGGACATTTCTGGTATCCCTCTATTGTAACGAAATTGTAATTGCTTTTCTCTGATGTTCCAATAAACATAAATTTGTCTTATTCAGATTCATTTCTAGGACAACTTTCTTTCTTTCTTCAAATATTTATTTTATGACTTTGTGGGTAAACACTGGTGTTTGTATTTAAAAACAATTTTTGTAGTGTTTATGCGGCTACCACTTTCAATGCAGCGTCAAATAATATAATTATGTAGAGATTGAAATAAAAGACATTCTACGTTTAATTTTATTTGCTCACTACTAGGATAACATAAAATAATACTTATTTACTATCTTATTTTTAGGTGACATTGTCTCAACCCTCGGATATAAAAACAGCGTTATCCGAGTGCCTGAAGGTCACTGTTGGGTTGAGGGCGATCATAAAGGTCACACTCTAGACTCAAACAATTTTGGACCAGTATCGTTAGGACTTGTCACTGCCAAAGCGACCTACATTGTGTGGCCCCCTGCAAGGTGGCAATATATCGAATCGCATCTCCCTGATTCCAGACTACCTCTCAACTTATCGAATAAACCTCTCGCATCATTTTAAAGCAGACAAAAATTTAGAAACAAATTTTAACTATGAGAACTATATCTCTTACTAATCGCCTGGAGTTTGAATTTACTGGGAGTGTTCTCAGGAAAGGACTAACGCTGGGTGATGTAGACAATGATGGTAATATAGAACTAATTATAGGAAATATCAGTGGAGAAGTTGCAATTTTTAAGGTAAAAATTGTTGATAAACGCTATACTGTTATATAAAGTATTTTTTAAAAAGTGCCTCAAATTGAATGCAGCAGCTAATTTTGTTCAAAATACTGATACTATTGATTTCTTTCACATTAAGATTATTTGTAAAAAAATTGAGCTATTAAACAAGAAGTTTCCGGGTCTTGCTATTTCACGAAGTAACATAAGAAAATGTTATCAAAGTTTTTGTAAATAAGAGGTGTTGAGATAATCATTTATATTTAAATATAGTCGTTGAATGATACAGTCAAAACTTCTTATTCATGGGGGATACGTTTCTTAACAACCCTGCGAATAAGGACATTACAAATAGGAAATGGAAAAATGTATGGGATTGTATGAGATACGTTCCAAAATTACAAAATTGCAAATTAATAATGACCTAAATATAATTGTTTTATTTAAAGATTTTTAAGAAATATATTACTACTAATATGTTTACCTACATATCCAATTTGGGCAGTGACTTAAAGAATGTAATAACGTCTATATTGTGGAGTTCCCGATTTTTACTTCAAATAATAAATCAAACAGTTGGAATTAAAGGCCGCGATACGGATGCAAATTTCTCACCAAGAGACAAGCGATAAAGAATTTTTATTTTAAGTGCCAATTTTTTTTTTCTGCTGCGCAGTATCTTCCCTTAATTTTTATTTGAAATAATAAATTGCGAAAAAAGAACTGACGTACGTTATTATTAATTGAAAGTTTAGACGCAACTGAATAATTTGTAGAGTCACAGAATAAATGTACAAAATAATATCGGTCAAAAAAGAGTGTTTAGTTAAAGAACAATTGCACAATTGCACATGTGCCTTAAGTCATTAGATTTTTGTATAATTAAAAAATTACAATTTATACACACATCAATTGCAATAAATGAGTTTGCATTTGACATCATTTTCATCCAGAAATAACGAAATTTTTAACCGCAAATATAGAAAATAGTCTCAATTATTTCGTCTGCGAATAGTAAAAATGCGAATGAGGAGATTTGACTGTAATGCGTTCACCACTTTATGTTACTTAAATTTGAGATAAGAACACACGTAGTTCATTAGTATTATGTTAATATAAGAAATCCTACATTCATTTAAAGGACAGGTTATACAATACAATAATTATTGCTGAAAATAATATAATTTTAGGGCAATGAACGCTGGCAAACCATAACAGACCTCGGTTTTGTAAGCTGTGTAGCTGTAGGAGACATTCTAAACAACAAAAAGAATTGTTTAGTCATATTAACAGGGGATGGTTGGTGTTATATATATTCTAGTGAACCAACTGAAGACATTTCATCTAATCGCAGTCCTATTGGTCGAGACATAAGTACAATCGAAGGTGTAGAGGAAGTAAGTATTTAGACGGTAAATATTTTATTATATTAACCCCTTAGCATACTATGACGATTGGGATGCGTCTTGTATTTACTGTGTCAAAAAAGATCATGACGTAGCGAACTTTCTCCTATTTCAAATTAATTTCAAAATAGCATATACTCAATTTATTTAAACATATCTATGATAGATAAATAGTATATCCTTCAACGTCTCAATTTCTCGTGTCTAGGTCAGTTCTTAAAAATGCATTGATGTGAAATGGAGCTTAATGGTTATAAATTTTGCCCTAAAGTGACAAAAATATAGAAAGCCAGTATTTTAATAAAGACAGTAAGATAAGCTTTTCTCATCGAAATGTTCATGCCATTGACTAACACACTGGCTGCCTATATAGTACTGTTTAGGTAGAAACCGCATATGTGTGAAACGGACCTTAGAATGCTGATTTTTTCTAAAACTACATATGCGATTTTTGCCTATATTTTCTTCATTTTGTTTGATTATTTGAATTATAAATATCAAGAACAAAATATACGAAATAAAAATGTAGTCATTCTTGAATCTCTAATGAAATTTGAGATTTTAATATTTAAGTGTTACACTGAAATGCGTTAATTTCTTACAGTTTAGGCAACCAAACATACACTTCAAATACCCCATTGATAGTTTTCATATGCACATCTATTGTCTTTATATTTCGTATGTCAAGGGGTTAATAGAAAAATATGTATCGATCTTAACATTGTCTTTTCAGGTAGATGGCCAAATCCTGTCAGGCGAGAGTGTAGAAAGTAGTGACTCATGTTCAAATTTGGAAAGGATGCAAAAACAAAAGAGCGTCTTTTTGAAAAAAATTCACGTGCAGCGAATACCACCAAATACAAAGGTTTCTTTCATTTCATACCTATTTTCTTTAGCACAACTCTTTGTCTTTATTATTATTTTTAATTTTAGGATGTATTTATTGGAGATGTAGATGGTGATGGCTATATCGAGATGGTTTTAGGACTAACAGATCGTGTCGTAAGATCTTATAGGTGGTACTTCGATGAAGCAGATATAAATGCAACAGTAGCTCCTACAACTGGTAAGTTATTTTAACATCTAAGTTTTACTAACATTAGAATATACTTAATACTTTCTTTCTCTTGCTCTCTCTTGCTCCATCTCCATCTGTTTGCCATCTCCAAATTTTCTTCTTTACGATTGAAATTTTTGACATTCGATGTTTACTTTTGTCTATCCTAAATTCTTTTTTTCGATACCTCTTATCAAGTGCACAATAATTACACTAAAATCAATTACAATAACTTAAAACAAAATTGTTTGTGTGGCCCACTGCTTTACCGATTTAGAAATAATGAAAACCATTTCTATATAATAAATTATATTTAATTTTAGGAAAATTAGTTTGTTTAAACAAATGGGAATGTGCAAAGCAAATTGGATCTATAACATTACATCATTCCTGTGATGGAAAACCATCGATTTTAGTTGCTCAACCTGGTGGAACATTTATGCGAATTAGGTGCCAAACAGAAGGAAATTTAGAAAGCAGTGACTCTAGTAGGTTAGTATGTTTATTTAAAATACTTGCTATAGTAATTCTAGCAAAAAATGGCCAAACTTTGTTTAAATATTATTATTATGTGCTTTATTTAAAATTAAATGACTCCTTAATTTAGTTTGGTTTCCATTTAATCTGATATATGCTAAAATTAAAATCTGTTTTCAGCAACCCAAGTGAAAATTTAACTGGTTCTGCAGTAGACTACCAATATTTGGGATTGTCCAGAATGAGAAACCAAAGTGTATCAACTGAAGTGCTGGGGGATTTAAACACAAAATGTGTTGACTATCACGATAAGCATACCGATAGTTCAGACATAGAAAGTGAATCGAGTGAAGCAACAACCATTAAAAGGGAAAATAACTTATGTAGAGGTACGCCATATGCTGTTGCAACTTTGGATGGAACTATAATGCTGGTGCAAGATGAAATAATTTTATGGTATGTAAAAGAAGGTTTGCTTAAGTACAACTCTTAAAATCTCAGTAACATAATAATCCCATTCTCCTAGGGCTATTGCCGTAGATCATCAAATTTTTGCATTATCAAAATTGGATGTAACTGGAAATGGATTAGACGATATTGTCGTATGTACTTGGGATGGCCATACTTATTTATTTGACCAAGAAAAGAATACAGTGAGATTTCAATTAGATGAATCAGTTCAAGGCTTCGAGTGCGGACACTACAACTTAGTTTCTGGCGAAACTCCCGTTCCTTGCTTTGCTTATTTAACATTCAGAAACAAAGTATACACCTGTTATTATTATAGTTTTAAATAATTTCAGGTTATTTTCAATCACTTTTAAGATATTTCATTTTTCAGATTTTGCTCTACTATGACATTCCCCTTAAGGATATGCTATGCAAAAAATTTGTCCCTGACACAACATTGTTTACAGATATAATTGATGGGGAATCTTTAGAAGAAAAAGAGGAGACCTTAAAAATATTAGATGATAAAGCAAAAAAGAAGTTAGTAGAATATTTACTGTATGGGGTGCCATCCTAATAATCAATACTACAACAAAAATGTTTTATACAAAATTTATTATGTATACTAATGTATTGATTTTATTAGAAATATATTTTATTTTTGGGTAGTTAATATCAATTTATTATTTTTTTGCACCAAGGGAATATGCTGTAATAAAATGAAACCAATTGCAATTGTACAATTTAATTTAGGATTGTATACAAATACCTAATAAGAGAAACGAAACTAATGTACATACAATAAATTGTTTCATGGAAACGAAAAATCGAAAGAATAAAATTCGTTATTTCTTTAGGCCTTACAGTTAAATTAGGAATGTTTTGTTACAATTACTCTATAACGATCACTCAACATTATCATTACAATTAATGTTCTAAACGCTAATCTTAAGATATGTACACATTTCAGTTTGAGATGATCTGTACAGTTCATGAGTTGATATTTCGATGATTACAATATCATTATTGCCCTTTATTTGGCACAGTTTGCTCTTATCTCTTATATTGGTTTATGCGGGCTCGTTATTGTTATAACTTCATAAATTCGTAAATTATTGTACTAGTTTTAAAAGGAATTAATCTGTCTTTTTTTTGTAATTGCAGTTCGAGGAAATAGAGGCCTTTGATTAAAAATAGGGCGTTTAGTAATTCACATTATGTTTCAAAACATTTAAATTAAACCATGTCAAAACTTTCTCCGCATTAAAATATGTTAACATGTTAAAAATTCTAACATGCTATAATAATAAATGTTGTAAATTACAACAAATATCTTTATAGTGCAATTTTTTCATAATTGCAACATGTGCAAATTGTTTAAAATCGCAACTAGTTTAAAATGGCAATATGTTAAGAGTAATATCATTTTGAAAATTTCGTTCTAAGCAGCAGAACTGGTTTTAAAATAATGCACGAACAACGTCTTAAAATTAAATTAAAAGTAAATTTATGTACAATTTTCAGTTCCGGCACATTTTCGTACATATCAATACGTTACATTAGAAATCTCGTGGGGAAGAAATACATACTGCCGGTTAGTTTCAAATTAAATGAATTTAATGAAATAATCAAATTTTTTAGGGTTCTTTTTATATAAGACGTATGATGTTAAAATTGTATTTACCTACTATAAAGTAACTGTTAGAAACAAGTTTATTTTAATTCATTTTTTTGAAGTGTCTACAGAAAATAGGCGTTTTGTAGAATCTTTTTTTATGTATTAAACGTAATAATGTATGTGGCAGCACGTGATAGTTTTCTACATAATAAGTGGTCTGTTAATTTTGCTTGAAAAAATAGGATTTGTGGCTCTATTGCTAGTATGTTATATGTTATCTTCTTCCTCTTCATCGTGTTTCTCTAACTTCATGGAATCTCATTTTCGGTCCCAACTCGTATTATAGAACCATGATGATTCATCTCGTGATTTACCCCAGGTAGTTTCTAAACTATTCTCCTGTAATGCGAAGACTTATTAATTTCATTTTATAGAGAAGAAAGTCATCTACAAAGTTTCTTAATTAAAAAAATGCTGTTTTAAGGTACTTACACCAAATTGTGTGTGACCCATGGTGCTTGAGCTCAGGTAATCTACGTTAGGGTAATAATAGTTATTATAATTGCTGCTGGTGTTTCCCGTGCTGAGAACACTGGGTTGGGTTGAGGCGCACCATGTCCGATGTTGATCGATTCCGAAAGAGTCGATTGCAGCAGGTGACCAAATACTTCCTGAGTTTGCAGTGTTAGCATTTGAGTAAGGGGTTGGAATCTGTTAAAGTTTGTTTATTTAATCAAAAATGCCAAATGCTATTTAGAATAATTATTCAATTACATTTTTTTAAATTGTTGTGTTTACTTACTGAGGGTGAACTAGTAGTAGGTAACTGAGGTTTGGCATAGTTTGGACTGTCTCTCAACTGTGGCGTCGTATGCAGTCCAGGCGAACTCGTTGATGAACTGCAATAAAAAAATATGTTTTTATTTTCGCCAAATAAAGCTATTAATAATATCCAAGACAAGTTGACATTCAAACTCGTCTCGCTTTTTAATATTGCACCTTAAGAAGACCCAGAGAAAAATTAAAATTAATACGAAAACACACCTCGTGTTCGTGTTATTGTTGGCGGGGACAGGCGGCGAAGATTTGGTCAACAAAGTGGAAGGTTTATTCCTCAGCTTTGTCGTCTTCTCCACCGTTTGTTGTTGGTTGTGCTGCTTTTGCTGTTGACGGCATTTCGCCCTCCTATTTTTAAACCATACCTGCAATATAAGATGTGAATAGATTAGCATAATGCCTTTATGGCGAAAGTTCTTTAGTATTATAATCAGGCGGGTTGTCATTTATAAAAATCACTTTGGAAATCCGGCAGCGCCAGAGACAGAGGCTGTAATTTATTGCGGTTTATAAAACGTTGTCTTTTTATTGTTGATCGGGCACCCATGAGTCCGTCAGAATCTTTTTTATGATTACTTATATTAATTATTAATAATAAACATCGATTTTAAAATATTTATTATTTCTTGACTCTCTATATAATTATATTTTTTATTCTTAGGTATTTAGAGTCTTAACTTTTTTGTTTTCAAAATATTTATTTCTCGACGAATAATTAGAACAAAATGGTATACTAAAAAAGTTTGGTCAGGAAGATATATGAATTTTTTTGCTGAAACTGATAATAAATATAAACATAGTACAATTAACACACTAATAGATAGAGCCATATCTCT
>JAWQRP010005631.1:0-10504 GCA_033557875.1 Quadriops clusia
AAACAATGAAGGTACCAACGCGAGAGGGCGTGGTCGAATAAAGAAACTAAAGGTGTCCGATTGGTCGCAAATGGCAGGTGCTAACCGGTTGCTCTTCAGAGGGGGATAGCCGCGCGAAGGGAGTAGCTCCGATTGGGCCAAATACAAACGGTCAGTCATTAACAGGGAGGGGGTAAGTCAGTCAGGGTTGGTCGTTAAGAGACTTTTTTCGAGGAGTCATGAACAAAAAGTGGAGCCGGGCAGTTGACGCAGTCAGTCATTGAGAGAGGTTCAATAAGGACAGTCGGTTAGAGAAAGTCGATCGAGGCAGTCAAGTAGAGAAAGTCGATCAAGGCAGTCAGGTAGAGAAAGTCGATCGAGGCAGTCAGGTAGAGAAAGTCGATCGAGGCAGTCAGGTAGAAAAAGTCGATCAAGGCAGTCAGGTAGAGAAAGTCGATCAAGACAGTCAGGTAGAGAGAGTCGGGAGAGAGAGACTCCCAAAGGTGGTCAGTGAGGGAGAGTCGAGCTACGAGTAATTCCGTCTCTCAGAAGACTTTCTCTCTGGGCGCAGACTGTATCGGTGTTATTATTATTAGATTGTTATTAGTGTTGTCGTTCCGAACACAAGAAAAGTTTCTAAAAGCAAACAACTCAACCTCCGTTATCACGACCAAGTTTTAATACCGAGCGCATAGAGTACACAATAAAGTCCCTATGCTATAGAACTATAGTTCGTAAACCAGCGATATTAAGAATAGTTTAGAGATGAAATTTATGAAAATAGAAGAGAAACGTAAAATGTTTGTCCCGGTATCTGTCGCGGCAGACGCTGCCTCACGGCGAAAGGTATTTTATTGCAACACATAACTAATACGTGAACTTTAAATGCAGTTAAGATCATATCAGACAAGCTGAAGTTTAAATTGTTCTTGGGAACTCGCGATATTTGGATAGTTCCATGCGAGGATATTGCCGGGCGGGATTTATGATTTTAGGCGGCCGCCAAACCGACAGAAAACTTTTTATGACCTCATGCGCATTTCTTGTAAGCCTCATTGCGCTAATTCGCGTGACAAAGGACTGTTATTGCTGAGGAAATTTACAGTGTGATGAAAAAAAAGGACGATAAGGACTTGGTGGGAAATTGACACTGCGTGAGTCGAGGACGTAATATCTGAACAATATACTCCTCGTAAAACAATACTATAAATGGTTTAATAAAGCTGTTCAATATTTTTTGACAACAAACTTAAAACGTTAAACGTTAAAACAATAAAATATAAGAAAACTTTCATCATAACATAAAACATTTGATTGTTGATTGATTTACCCTGAATTTCATTTAATTAAATGATCTTGATGAGTAAGAATGAAGTATTCATTGTTTATCGAACCGCAGTTGACCTTTTAATTATCATGAAATCGGGATACCTTTGATTGTTATTAAATTGTGTTACCTTTGTTTATTATTGATGTAATTGCTCTACCTTTTATCGTGATATAATTTCTCTACCCTTTTGTCGTTATGTAATCGTGCTACCTTTATAACCGTCATCGAAAGAAGACTTGGAATGACTGCCTCTCAAACACTGCCCGACTTAACTCTCTCTACCCGACCGTCTCGATCGATTCCCCCTCACTGACTGTTCCTATTGAACCTCTCTCAATGACTGATTGTTAATGACTGATTGTTAATAACTGATTGTTAATGACTGATTGTTAATGACTGATTGTTAATGACTGTCACCCTCTTAATGACTGACCGTTTGTATTTTACCCAATCAGAGCTGCTCCTCCCTCCACGCGGCTACCCCACGCTTAAGAGCAACGAATCACCTGTTAGACCCCGTCATTTACGACGAATCGGGCACCTTTAGTTTCCTTACTTGACCACGCCCTCTCCCTCGATCGACTTTCATTATAACTCCTCGAACGTTGGTACTACTGTAGTTTTATGCAGTTTGACCATCCATAGGCCGCGTACTTTTTTAGACATCTGGTTAGCACTAGAGCGACCTTGCTATTTCACTATTAAGGTGTTCTTGAGGAGCTGTCCTTGAACGTGCCCCTCTTTGTTGTTTGACCTGGCGCTCGCCTTTTGTTTGGCCGCCACTTGACACGGAGAAAAGTTTCCCCAAATACCGACACATCTGTTTGAGGCAATTATTGTCATTTAAGCAAACAAATCCGTATATAACGGTCGAATAAACCTTTTAAAGGCAATTTTATAAAACTTCTGGTTTATGAAATTGCCGAGAAAACGTTTTCTCAGCAATTATATAACTATTTGTGCTACTTGGGATATGATTAATAATAGTAGGTATACGAGGGCTGTTCAAAAAAATTTTCGGAATTAAGAAATATCTCACTAAGCATTTATTTATTTTTTTTTCGAGGATATTCAACAGTTTGCTGCAAAGAACTTGCAAACGAATCGAGGATTCCATTTATGTTAAAATACAAGCGCGCGTAGAAATTCGGTCGAAAATGTGGAACCGTAAGGTGAACTTAGGGCGGATAATCTGACAATATTTTCAAAATAATTTCCGCAAATATTGTTCGTGATAAAGTGTATGGGTATTTATAAAGGCATTTCCTGCATTTCAGGTCTCTTCTCTTCCGTTCGCCTCCGTTCTTCGTCCGCGATTTTTGAGCGCTTCGCCCTAATCTCGTTTCCTCGGCTCGGAGGGAGAAATTCCTCCAAGCGCAAAAGTAAGCCTCTGGATCATAGGGTAAGCGTGTAAGAAATTGTTTAGAGATCATGAAATTACTACTGCCGAATTACTACAATCGGATTACTACTACCGAATTACTACTACCGAATTACTACAACCGGATTACTACTACCGAATTACTACTACCGAATTACTACTACCGAATTACTACAACCGAATTACTACTACCGAATTACTGTTACAGAATTAATAGAACCGCATAAAATATCAACAGACATAATTACAGTTAGGTACAAGCCAACATGCGGCCCCGCGTGGTGTGCGTTCTGCACTGAATATGTTATGCATTTAGTTGACTGTATTGGTCGTTGTACATTCAACTATTGTGTACAAAAATGAAATTCCTACAGCTTAGGCAACTTTGCTTTATTATTAAGTGGGCTATATGGTTATATGTGTTTAGAGGCAATCTGACGAATTTTCATTATAATTTATTATATTATAATCGATAGAACCAAACTAATGTAAGTGCTAGAACGAATGTTAAACTTCTTCAGAGCGACACATTCGTATCTGCATGTTAATATTTAATAGTTATATTAAGCTACACATGTCTAAACATTTTCCGAACAAGTCAAGAATTTGTGTCCCTCCACGTTATATATGATTATCTACACTATTTCTGTCCGCATGAAATATTTACGATAACCACAATTGCGTGTTTGAAACAGCCATTCCAACGGTCAAACAAATACGACGTGAAAAATGATAACCAGAAAGCGACATGGAATATTGCCGCCCTCTGAAACGGTCCTTTAAAGGATGCGCCAACTTATCATTCCTTTTCCATTACGGCCGATTAATTTTCGTAATGCTAGCGACAAACGCCAGCTGCATAAATGATATATATAAGTTAGAAAAGGGTAAAACTTCGAAATTGTTTTATAGTTTTATTCCCTAGAGCTACAATCTATCTAGGAGTTATCTACGGACTAAATCTAATTATTAAAATAATAAAATAGTTGAGTTGCTGGTCGGGACCAGACGCTGAGTCGCCAATGGTATCCTCATACCACCGGATACTCCAGTGTCGGCTCAGGGGGAATGGCCTATAATGTGCTTTGAAGCAAAACATGGACTTGAAAAATTTTTCCACTTACATACTTATTAGAATAACAACGTTATGAAACGAATAAAGAAAATTACAATTCCTTTTTTGTAAGTACTATAAAACTCCGCGCAAAGCGAGCAAATTTCTCGAATAACAGAACCAGGAATACGAGTCTGCGGCATGAAAAGAATGTACCCTTCAACCTATTCAAAGGGAGAACAAAAGGACCCGAGTCCGACAAGGTTAAAACTAGAGCTTACAAAACTATCGCGACAGATTTATGAAAGGTCTTCCGTTAAGAGAATCAACGAACATAATTAACAATGTAATGACGTACTATACGGTAATTTTTTCGCTTTAACTCATTGTATACCAAAGTGCGTGTGTTGATGGTTGCCTCAGTACGAGAAAAATAATTTTTTAAGCAGTTTTACGTGTTTACGACAAATGAATTGGATTTAACTTATATACTATGCGAGTACGCGGATCAATAGAACCAGAAGCACAGTAATTATAAATCGATATGGACGTGGCATAGGGTATAAATAAATTAACAGCGGTTTCAATTTGATAAACATCAAATTTTCTAAATTACCCGAATTCTGCGCTCGGCCATAATTTAGGAAAGCAATAATTAAATTGACTTTTTGTTTGTTCGGAGGGAATGTGATTCTGATCGAACTCGCAGAGACGACGATTTATTTTTTGTGTATAATAAATTATTAAAGTACAATAAATTATTGAAGTACAATAAATTGTTGAAGTACAATAAATAATTGAAGAACGTTTTCTAATGTAATAAATTGTAATGGTCCAATTTTCCGGGATTAATGCAACAATTACGCCGACAGCCGGCGTCACGCATTATGCACAAAGGTTGTGTATTCAGGCGCAATTTTTGCATTTAAAGTTTAAAGGGACAACGATCTATCCCGAGAACTGATCGCAGGTCAAAAACATCGACTCGCCCACTGCCACATGGTGTTCCAGGAACTCATAGAAGGTGGCCATGTGTCCACACGTGAGAACGAAGGATTGCGCTAATCGAAGAAAGTGAAACTGTATTTATTTGTCCCTGATTGTGCTCCAATTCAATTGGATAAGTCCTTGCTACTCTGAGAGCTGACCATGTTCCGCGATCTCTCTGGGTAAGTGTCCATTGATTGCTTTGATTGGGTCTACTCAGGTTCCTACAATACATGCATTGTATGATAATTGGACCAGACAATCAAAGGTAATCTAATCGAGCTCATTCCGAAGGCGCTGATATAACAGTTCAAAGGAGTCTGAGTAGCTTCTCCCTCACTGGGTTCCGCGGGATTTACTAAGCTGTGCGATTTATCGACCTTTAATATGTTCCACCGCTTGTCGGCTGATATCGAAGGGTTGATTAGTACACTCAGTTTATGAGATCTTGCTGATAACAGAGGGAGAAGCGTACCACCAAAGGCAGATTTGATCCCTTTATTTTTGCTTTAATATCTCGTGACTGCAATTCGATACGTTTGGGGCCGGTCCCTGCTGCTTGTTATTTCGGTCAAAGGCAAACATTAATTCTTGCGTGAAACTTTATATATTCGCGTTTAGGTTTCTTAAGTTATCTATTTGTATATTACCCGATTATAGGGATTAGTTAGCATTGTAAGTGTACTTTCTGTTGACTTACTTGTATTCGATAATTTCGTGAATCTTGCGAGATATCCTTGTAATTTATACATTGTTTGTATTGATTTTATGCCGTTTGTCTCAATAGACGTCTTAAACCTGTGTGTGTTTCAATTGTTCAATTCCCTTCACCCGTAAACAGAGAGTTTGTTGCTAAAGCAAGAACCAATCAGTCACCGAGCTGTACTTAACGTAAAGAACAGGTTACTATATCCTCACTTCGTAATAAAGTCCTAACCCTTTTATTTGACGATCATGCCTAAAGCGACGACCATATGTATTAATTAATAATAATTAATACAACAAATTCGGCCCCGTTACAAAATATGTTATACTAGAATAAATCAGATCGCAAATAGAGTATAATATATATCCTTCGGCATTGTTCGTAAGCACAAACGTTTAGTGAAATATTAAAAGTGAGTCTGTACATCTTTTTAAGGGCACAAAGAAAGTAGGGCGATTATACGCAGCTGTATTGTTAAGAGATCAGGTTTCTTTTGTATTATTTTTTTGACGGGGGCTGTGTCTCGCAAAGGATATTAAATGCTAGATGACAAAAAGCGTATTAAGAAAGATCGAATTACGTTACTTTGTGGCGGCAAAAAGGGAACAGGAAGTAATCAAGTTCTTTGTAACACCGGCTAAATCAAAGTTAATGTAATATGTATATAATTTCGGGGATTAAATGCAAAATTTCCCGATGTTAAATAGACAATGCGTCTCTCTTATTTGACGTCGAGTCGTTTAGAAACAAAATCATCCATATTTTTCCAAAATATTTTTATAATTATTTTTGTTATAGGAAATCAACGACGCATCACTGCTTCCATATCATTTCCAGAGTCAATATTTCCTCCGCTTATTGATCACTAATGCAACTTAGGCCCCTTGTTACATATGTTTGTACATCACGCTCCACATCAAACGTTGTGTAGTCAAAGTAAACCGACTTGAATACACAACTCGGGGCTGTTCAATAGCCAATTTGTAAATGGTCTCGGAAACTTTGGTAGTCCACTCAATTAGCCCTCAGTGGCCCACCGAAAAAAACCCCGGATGAAAATCGCAGATGAAAATTGCAAATCAAAATCGTAGATAAAAATCGCAGATGAAAATCACCGATCAAATCGCAAATCAAAATGAACTCTTTGAGATTTTAGATGCCCTGATATGATTCTCAGACGCCAAGAGAAGCATTTGTAAGACCCTCAGCCATGTCCGCCTTAATTTAACTTAAATCCGAACTTAATCCTCGAAATGGAACCCGTCAAATTTGTCCGCCTTAAGACTGACTCCAAGAATTTATGTTAGACCTCGGCAAAGTGCTTTGGGCCATTAAATTTCCAACAATCAACTGCGTGAACACCTGCGGTCAATATTAACTTTGATCCTTTGCTCTCGAAAATAAAGGACCTATAAGGGGTAGATATAAGAGGTAAATAGATATAATTTTTTCTTAGAAATAAAATTCACACATCTCCTGTTTTTGCTTACTTTTATTGGCGCTCACTCACTGCGTCCGCTCGTTTCACAAACATCAAAATATCTAAAATTCAACGTAATAAGATTAATATTTTTCCTAATAGGCTATCCGTTACGTTATAAGCATCAATTTCAATATTATATATTGTACCTATATCCATTACAATATTTACCAAAGAACCTTCCAGAGATTATTACCCTTCCAGAGATTATTACTCTTCCATCACATCCTGCGGATCCTTTTGTTCGAAAATTGCAGGGATCGCCTATATAAACTGAGTTAAACTTTATAAAACACTTTACCTCCCGAAAGATGCGATAAATAAAGGAAAATGAGTTATATTCCGGAACTTTGACAGGAAATGGGATGGATCGATGTCAGTTGGAGGAATAAGGGTTAAGTTTGTTATTATTTGAGTTCGACTACCGGCAGTGAAGCTCCCAAAACATTATCCTGCGATGTTCGAGAGTAACAAGGATTTGCTGCTTTCTTCCCCTCTCAACTTTTTACTTACATAATAATAGACCATTCCCCCTGAGTCGAGACTAGAGTATCCGGTGGTATCAGGATACCATTGCCGACTCAGCGTCTGGTCCCGACCAGCAACTCAACTATATTATTATTTTAATAATTAGATTTTACTTACATAGATGCAAACGTTTGTCGATGTAAGTATGTATGTATTGTATAGTACAAATGCAAATGTAAATACAAATACAAATTCCATATAAGTACATTTAAAAAGTTGCAAGCTTATGCAAATGGCTCGGGTTTTCCATTCCCGATAAGTTGGGAGAGATAGTCGCTAAGGAGTAATGTTTTCGTTTCATCCTCCGATCCATAAAGGTAATTCCATGCACCGAAAATAACGAATGGCCTCTTCAACCCCACAAGAACTCTCATTAATAAACATGAGGGCTCATTTAGCTAACCTATACACGAAATCTTAAACTGCTCCCAGCATTTTATCGATCACCGATATTTGGCAATTTTCGTCCGGCAGGATCATTAATCAAGTTAATAACACGGGTACTTGAGTTTTGTTTAACATGTTAATAATACACCTGAGACAGAGAGAAAACTACTTTTTTTTATAATAGAGTGTGTATCTAGAAACTCTTGGTTAGACTATTTGGAAAAATCATTTTAAAAGTACATCATTAAAATTTCATCAGTTTGTAATCTATTTTATCTTTATGTGCTTTCTTGAGGAATCCGTTTTTTGTGGTTGTCTTTTGATTTGCCGTGATATGCTGAGGAATATGCCAACCGTGCCAACATTAGTTTACAACCCTTGATCAGAATGGTATTGAATGAAATAAATTTATTTAATCATATATAACACAACGATACTTTTAACCAATAAGTTTAATCTTGAACGATAATCTTGATGTAAGAAACCGAAAATTATTGAATTCGTTACTTTTACGTAAATAAATAATTAATAATAATAAATATATTTAAGATAAGAATAATGTCAGTACTAAATCAAGGAAAATAAAATATTTAATAATTTCTAAGTACGAACTAACATTTTGGATAACGTACAAATGAACGTTAAAAACTCCAGTTGACTGTATTAAAAAGCGAGCGCCGAAGGCGCGATTCGGGGAGCTCGCGAAGCGAGCGAGCTCGAAGTCCCAACAATTTCAAGACAAAATTATTTGAAAACAAAATTATTAGACGTCTTAATGATTTGGAAATTATGAGACTAGATAAAAATAAAAATTATTATGCGTCCTAATGATTTGGAAAATATTTTTTTTAAATGTTCTATTGATTAAGAAACTTATTGTCATACATAAAACTGAATCGTACATGAAACTGAATTATACATAAACTGAATCATACATAAAACTGAATCATACATAATACTAAATCATACGTAAAACTGCATCATTCATAAAACTAAATACATGAAACTGAATATATATATATATATATGAGCAATCGTGGTTTTGAAGTATAGATAGTATTCAATTTTTCAGTAGCACAAAGATTTAATTTTAACAAATTTTCCCAAGATATCCACAGATTTAAAGTTTAAATTACTAACCATTCAGATTTATGTATGATTCAGTTTTAGGTATGATTTAGTTTTATGTATGATTCAGTTTTATGTATGATTTAGTTGTATGTATGATTCAGTTGTATGTACGATTCAGTTTTATGCATGACAATAATTTTACTAATAAATAGAACATTTACTAAAAATATTTTTCAAATCATTAGGAGGTATAATAATTTTTATTTTCATCTACTCTAATAATTTTGCTTTCAATTTAATAGGACTTCGAGCTCGCTGAAATTATTGAGACTTCAAGCTCGCTCGCTTCGCTCGCTCGCCGACTCGCGCCTTCGGCGCTCGTTGTTTAATACATTTAACTGGAGCGTTTAACATTCAGTTGCATGTTACCTAAGTTGTAAGATTATAATTAGCAATTATTCAGTACAAGTTTAATTAAAAGTTTTCAAATTTTCTGTAGCACAAAGATTTAAATTTTAACAAGTTTTCCTAAGATATCCACAGATTTAAAATTTATATTCATAACCATGCAGTTTTATGTTTATGAATAATTGTTAATTATAATCTTACAACTTAGGTAACATGCAACTGAATGTTAAACGCTCCAGTTAAGTGTATTAAACAACGAGCGCCGAAGGCGCGAGCTCGAAGTCTCAATAATTTCAGCGAGCACGAAGTCCTATTAAATTGAAAACAAAATTATTAGGCTAGATGAAAATAAAAATTATTACACCTCCTAATGATTTGAAAAATATTTTTATTAAATGTTATATTGATTAGTAAAAGTATTGTCATGCATAAATCTGAATCATACATAAAACTGAATCATAGATAAAACTGAATCATACATAAAACAGAATGGTTAAGAATCTAAATTTTAAATCTGTAGATATCTTGGGAAAACTTGTTAAAATTTAAATTTTTATGCTAGAGAAAAATTGAAAACTATTAATTAAACTTATACTGAATAATTGTTAATTATAATCTTATATCTTAGGTAACATATAAATGAATGTTAAACGCTCCAGTTGAGTGTATTAAACAACGAGCGCCGAAGGCGCGAGTCGGCGAGCGAGCGAAGCGAGCGAGCTTGAAGTCTCAATAATTTCAGCGAGCTCGAAGTCCTATTAAATTGAAAACAAAATTATTTGGAAACAAAATTATTAGACGTCTTAATGATTTGAAAATTATTTGACTAGATTAAAATAAAAATTATTATACGTCCTAATGATTTGGAAAATATTTTTATTAAATGTTCTATTGATTAAGAAAATTATTGTCATACATAAAACTGAATCGTACATAAAACTAAATCATACATAAAACTGAAGCATACATAAAACAGAATCATACATAAAACTAAATCATACATAAAACTGAATGATACATAAACCTAAATCGTACATAAAACAGAATCATACATAAAACTGAATCGTACATAAAACTAAATCATACATAAAACTGAATCATACATAAAACTGAATCATACATAAAACAGAATCATACATAAAACTAAATCATACATAAAACTGAATGATACATAAAACTAAATCATACATAAA
>JAWQRP010005632.1:0-10504 GCA_033557875.1 Quadriops clusia
GTAAAATTGAAATTTTTAAATAATTGCTTCAATAACACAACCCCCAAATGTGGAATATATAAAAAAAACTTATTGATTCTTAAAGTAGACTTTAAAGTTAAAATGATCTACTAAGGTGTAGTAGTCTCCCTAACCCCCTATACCATACAATACTATACCATATAATACTATACAATAAAGTAATCATGAAATTGGTTGTTAATTCTCATTACTTAATTTGTGAAAACCCAGAAAAAATAAAATTATTTTGAAATTTGGTCTTATTACGAAATCAAATTTCCAAAATTTGAAACTATATATAACATATAAAAAATGTTCGAATGAATTTTTTTGTTTTTAGGGATAAAGAAAATAGAGGAAAACTATTTTCCCTTAATTAATATAAATGTGGATCCGGGAGCTGCGAAGCGAGAGAAGGAGACGGGAGAAAGGAGGGTTATCTCGATTCCCGACATCTCTCCAGTGTCTGTTATAGATAGAAATGTTGGTCGGTTTTTCAGAGTTCGGAGGTAGACGTCCAGGCCGGGGGCGGCGGACCGGTCCGCTGTCAGTGAAGCGAAAGGGACGTCTCGGTCCGTGTGGGTCGCATCGGGCGCGCCACGTAAAAGCGTAGAAAGAGAAACAGACAGCAGCGGCGCGGTCGGTGCGGCCGGAGCGGCTCTGTCGATTCTAGAGCGGCTCAGTCGATTCTAGAGCGGCTCTGTCGATTCTAAAGCGACTCTGTCTATTCTAGAGCGGCTCTGTCGATTCTAGAGCGGCTCTGGCGATTCTAGAGCGACTCTAGAGCGACTCTGGCGATTCGGAGTTCGGACGGATCTCCTTATGTGACCGGGACAGCTGTGCCCGTTCGAGTACGCCGTATCTCATCCGAGCGAGACGTTCGCGGTCGCGACCAGAAAGAAAAACAGTCCGCCGGTCGTTCGGGTCGTTCGGGTCGTTCGACCGTTCGACGGACCCGCGCCTGCTTACTTACACACGTTTCACCTTTCGTTACGTTACGCGAGGGGCATTGTCGTGCGCGTTTCAAGGGTTTCAAGTACGGGTGCAGCGGCGACGGTGACAGCAGCAACGCGTTGCGGCTTGGGAGCGGCCACCGCGACCACGGAGACACGGGGAATGTGGGACCGCGGACCCGCATACGAGCGATGCGAACGCCGATGTCGCTGCACGACAGCCGGCTATTTGACGGTCCGCGTGTCGCGCGCAGAAATATGTACCTACCTCCTCCGTACTTCTATTGCCTTACTAACTCATAATCCTATATTCCCCTTATATTTCACTTTAAATTCCTAATAAATTAGAATTTACTACATATTACTCTCTTTTATTGTTATTGTTCCTTTTTCAGAACATTTCATTAATGAATTATTTAAAATGTATTTCGACGTACGTCTTTTTGGCTGAAACTTGTAAACAGGTAGCTATGATAATGTTTTCGAAAGCGGAAAACTTTGTTTACAAGTTTGGTGCAGAAATCACGTTGGCGTATGCTTCCCAACCCTAATTATGAATTTATTTTCTCGTGAAAAACACTCGTGTACACTCACATGCGGCCCTCAAATGATTTTATGCGGCCCGTCAAAATATTTCGATGTCATATCTGCGAACAGAGGTGGTTTAGTTAAATTGTCCCATTTTAAATTTATCAAAAATCCACGTCCACATGCGGCCCTCAAGGAATTGTATGCGGCCTATCAAAATATTTTGATGTTGTTTCATTTTAAATTAAACAAAACTCAACGTTCACATGCGACCCTTATGTGATTTTATGCGCCCCGCCAAATGATTTCGAAGTCATCACAAAATTCGCCTTTCTCACTTCATTTTTAGTAATGCAAGTGGTTTAGTTGTAGTTTTCTAATATAAAGTACTCAAAAACCGCGTTTTTAATGCCGTAAAATCCGGATATGCGGCCCGTCTAAATATTTCGTAGACGCTACTGAATTCACCTTTTAAAATGTTGCAAGTTTCATGCTCGCATGCGACCCTCGCATTATTTTATACGGCTTTGTAGTCGTTACTGATCTCACCTTTCAATTAATTTCTATTAAAGATTTGATTTGATTTTTTGTCTTAATTTTCACAGAATCATAAAATTGTCGATCTAATATTGAGTGCGAGTGTAAATTAACAATCAGTGTTACTTTTTACGTTTCTGTATCTAAATTAATAGAATTCAAGGTTTCCTAATAACGTAAGACTAACGCTTTCATAGCGTTTCAGTAAGTCGTCAAGTTATGCAAGCTGCATAGCAGCCGTGTCATGCGTATAGTGTAACTAGAGGCGCGTAATATCTCGACTTTATTTGAATTGAATTTCCGGCAGTTTCCCTGTAATATAGGTAATCGAAAACAAGGAATGATAATAATAACGATGATAGAAGACCGTAATTTCGAGTTACGAGTCACGTTTCTTCTGTGAACGTCAATAAAATTCATAACTCGCATATATCGGAAGGACGGACGTAAACAGCGGCGTTCTCGTATGAGCGATAGGTGCGAAACGTAATGGATATTAGAAACGTCGAGCTGGCGAGCGAGTGAGTTCGCCCAGTTCGCCCAGTTCGCCCAGCGGCGGGAGCGTCTCTGCCGTCTCTGCCGTCTCTGCCGTCTCTGCCGTCTCTGCGGATTGCCGCTCCGTCGTGCTGGTGTCCTAGCAGTAGGGGACTGCGGATCCGACGCTAGATCCTTCTTTTAATACTTTTTCCGTCGCTTTCGGCTCGGCTCGCCTGTGTTTTTACCGAACCCCAGTGCCGCGCTACCGACATCCCATCGGCGCTCAGGCTGCCCGGGCGAACCCTATTTTTCTGTATTTCATAGTTTCTACCTTTTTTTCCCGACCCTCCTCTCGTCGCCGTGCCGAGACCCGACGGTCTCTGTAGACTTTCCCGCGGGCAAACAACGACTGTATGAGACAGATCTGGGATGGAGGGGACTAACAATATTATTATTATTATTATTATTATTATTATTATTAAAACCGTAAAATATTTTCTTGTGAATTTATGAACGATGAGCGATGAACGTTGTTGAAACGGTTAAAACAAAGTGATGATGTGTCATTCGTCCGAATAACCGAAAAACGAATTTTTAGTACATTTCAAACCGAACATTTAATCAAATAACGTTGATAATAGGGAGCATCATACACGTGGACAGCGAGGAGTAGAGGGGAGCTTACTTTGTGAAGATTATAAAATACGTCACAGTGAGAGTGTATCACTTCCATTGTAACTGTAACGACTGTGACCGAACGCTATTTATGTCTAATATAAATAAAAAAATGCAAACTAAAACTGAAAACAATAAAAAAGCTCAATGAGCTGATAACGAAAGGGGGAAAAGTGTAAGTGTCTGGTCTAGTAGTACCAAGACAACACATTTTATAACACTTGTATTTGATTTGTTAGAATAGCATGTAGATAATCCTAGACCAGGGCATTCTTAAGGTTTCACTCGTATTCGTATTCGTGAATTCTTGAATCTTGCTACACCGATCAATAGGTTTCATAAATTTTTCCAAAAAAGTGTTTTTGAATGATACGATTATAAATTATAAAAATAGTTGCAACTAAATTGTCTCGATTTGTATGTTTCAGAGAAGCAAAGGGTTTTCAATAGTGTATCTAGTCGAACGCGCGGTGAAACTCATCGTGGATCTGGGAATATGCATATTTCTGGCCGCGGATTATTACAATTACTACACGATGTACCAGGAAGACGATGATTTAGTCAAGTTGGTTTTCATATGCCTAGAGTTTTCGATAGGTAACGATGACGGTAGCCACGTTTGATGAAAAGGATTAATTGAATTATCGTTCCAGTTCACGGCTGCGGAATATACTTTTGGATGATGGTGCTGTTTCTCTGTTTGGAATTTGGACCGGCGAGCGGAGAATGTCCAGAGAGGCAGGAAGAAATCGCGTGATGTTTGTAATTTTGTATTTTAATTTATAATAAAACCGGTCGATGTTGACAGTCGTCGTTTGATTCATCCCGTCCCGCGTCGTCCCTTGGTCGGTTGCACCGTGTGAACCCGGCTTTTCCGATCGTCGACGTGCGTGATTCGGGCCGCGTTTGACACTCGCGTTTGACGGGAGGAACGGGAGCAAAATTCAAGGACGGGTAGCAGGATGACGGGCGATTAAAGGTGTTTTAACGTAAAAATGGCCAGCGACGAGAAGCTGTTTTTCTACAGGACGGTGCAGCACTTGGCCCGGTCTCTGGCCAGGATAAAATCGGCGCAGTGGGACAAGGTAAGAGGGCCGCGTCGCGCCCCCGTCCTGTGACGTTTCTGATTCCGTTTGCGACAGGTCAACAGATTATATTCGCTCTGCCCGCAAGAAACGGGAGGATGTTTGATATTTCGCCTGGACAACAGAGACCAAGATGCTGTCATCGCACTCGGCGTGTATTTTCTGGAATCGGGGCTGCAGCACAGCGACAAGATCCTACCGTACCTGTTGCGGCTGGCCAAAGGGCTGTACAAGGCGCAATGGGTGGACGAAGTCCAAGTACAGCCGGCGGAACGTAAGTTATGAATATGTGATTGAACGATGCATTAAACATGTTTCACGGAGCATCGACTTGTAAATTACGTATAATGTTTAAGTGATGTATTGAGACCAGACGTAGATACGTTTAGCATGTTTAACATGTTTGTTGTTTACAGGCATCCCGGTCTCTGAAAAGTTTAGCTTTTGCCTACACACTCTGCTGTGCGACGTGGCCGTGAGACAGCCCGCGGCCCGCGACGAGATCATCTCGACGCAGGTCGAGTGCCTGACGACGCTGACGAACGCCATCCGGAAGCACAAGGAGCAGGGCCAGTCGACTTCGGTAGCCTCGCGACTGTACCTGTGCAGGTCGGTCGTGCCGAGCCTGGTGGGGCTGGCGCGCGCGGTGGGGCGCTTCACGGCCTCGTCGCCGCCGCTGCTGTGCCGTCTGTTTCCGGAGGCGACCGCGACCGAGTGCTCTCGGTACTTCGTCGAGTTCGGTTCGAGCTTCGTGTGCGACGCGGGCGACTTGTTCCCCGTGACGCACCTGCAGTCGATCCTGGCGCTCGCCAAGAAGCTGCTGACGAAGGAGACGTTGCGGTTCCTGGACGAGCAGGCCGCGGAGGCGTTCGCCTCGGGCAAGATCCGCGCGTTTCCGTACAAGTCGTTCTCGGAGACGGCCAACCTGGTGCTGGTCGGGCTGCTGCGGGAGCTGCTGCGGCCCGCTCACGAGCTGCCGGCGCCGTTCACGAAGGACGTGCAGGAGTTCGTCAAGTGCCTGTTCCTGAACGGGCAGACGGAGCTGCACAGCAGCAAGTACGAGGCCAGCGAGCGCGAGGACCGCGAGAGCAACTACGGCACCGTCAACAAGTTCAACGCCAACGTGATGGCGAACGCGGCGTGCGTGGAGCTGCTGGTGTGGGCCATCGGCGACGAGACGGGCGCCGACGGTCTGTGCGGGCGTCTGAACGAGAAGATCACGTCGAAGCACTCTCACAAGTTGTTGTTGGCGCACATGCCTCTGTTGATGGTCTGTTTGGAGGGCCTGGGGAAACTGGCTCAAAAGTTCCCCAACATCGCGTCCACCTCGATCTACTACCTGCGCGACTTCCTGATCGTGCCGTCGGCGGTGCTGTCGCGGCTGCACGGCTCCGGCGACGCGGCGGCCTTCTCGCGGCTGCGCGACGCGGCCATCGCCAACCTGTGCGTGGCGCTGGAGGCGGCGCACGCGTCCGACCCGCACTGCGTGCCGGCGCTGGTCGCGTCCGTCTCGAACCGGCTGTTCATGGCCGAGAAGAGCGCCAGCGTGGCCGGGGACTCGGCGCTCATCTCGAGCAACGTCGTGGCCATGCTGGGGCACGTGGCCGTCGCCCTGAAGGGCACGGCCAAGACGACCGAGACGATCCTGACGTTCTTCCAGCAGCGCTTCTGCCGCGCGCCCTCGCAGATCGACGCGCTCATCGTCGACCAGCTGGGGCGCATGGTGGTGGCCGGGTGCGAGGGCGTCTGCGACGAGATCCTGCGCATGTTCGTCATGATCACGGTCGAGGCGAGCAGCGCGGCGTACGACGCGGCGGCCGACGATCGCAACCGCTACCGGCACGTGTCGGGGGCGGTGGTCGCCGGTTTGGGGGACGTGGCCGCGAACCTCGTCGGCGAGGCGGCCATGCAGGACCTGCTGGTGCGCCTGCTCGAGCTGTTCGTGCAGCTGGGCCTGGAGGGGAAGCGGGCCAGCGAGAAGGCGCCGGCCGCGCAGAAGGCATCCTCGTCGGCCGGCAACCTGGGCACGCTGATCCCGGTGATCGCGGTGCTGATGCGCCGTCTCCCGGCCGTGCGCGCGCCGCGGCCGCGCCTGCACAAGCTGTTCAAGGACTTTTGGTTCTACTGCGTCGTGATGGGGTTCACGGCGCAGGAGTCGAGCCTGTGGCTGGGCGAGTGGTACGCGGGCGTGCGCGAGATCGCCGTCAAGAGCCCGCTGCTGGTGTCGTAGCAGGCCGCCGAGATGCGCGACCTGCAGTACACGAGCGTCGTGCGCAACGACAGCGTCACGCCCACCGAGCTGCAGGAGGTGCGCACGCAGATCAACGGTTTGCTGGAGCACGCGGCCGAGGTGACCCCTCTCGTGAACAAGCTGTCGTTCGCGCAGTGCATGTTCCTGCTGAGCGTCTACTGGGTGGAGACGCTGCGCGTGCGCCACTCGCCCGAGCCGTCGCTGCAGCCCGTCACCGAGTACCTGAGCGACGCCGGCCTGCAGAAGGACAAGTCGGGCATGTGGCAGTGCGTGCAGGCCGTCGCCGACCAGGTCTTCTCCAAGTTCCTCGAGGCGATGGCCGCGAAGCCGCGCGACGAGGCTCGCGAGCGCGACCTCGAGCGCCACGCGCACTTCCTGCTGGTCAACTTCAACCACCCGCAGAAGAACATCCGGCGCGTCTCGGACAAGTACCTGTCGGGGCTGGTGGACCGCTTCCCGCACCTGCTCTGGAACCGGCGCGTGCTCTGGTCCATGCTTGACATCCTGCAGGTGCTGTCGTCGTCGCTGCGCCTCGACCCCAACAAGGAGACGCCCAGCCTGCCCGTGCCCGGCGGCCCGCACGCCATCCGCCTCACGGACACGGTGGACGCGCGCGAGCGCATCGTGCGCGACTTTGCGGCCCGCTGCCGCGGCATCATGGCCGAGGCCATGAAGTGGGCGCCCCGCTCGACGCGTTCTCACGTGCAGCAGTACCTCGAGACGGCAGGCGGCGGTCGCGACCACGCCGGGTTGGCATTGGCCACCGAGTGCGTGCTCGACTCTTCGGGTTCCTTCGTGGCTCTGTTGAATTTGCGATCGCGTTACTCGGGTGAGGTGGGCGGATTGCTCAACACCTGCGCATTAGATAGAGAACGACTGCAAGATGACCTCACGGCCGCAGTCAGACAGGCCTGCCGAGAACGATCCGACGAGATGCACCGCGGCGCCGTTTGGCGCGCGACCGCGGCGCTCGTCTCGGCCAGCGGCGTCTCGCGCAGACTGCTGCACTGCGTCGCCTCGTCGCAGCTCGAGCTGTTCACGGTCGAGGCCGTGACGACCGCCACCGACTGCTGGCAGTGGGTGCTGACGGCGCGGCCGGACCTCGAGCTGGTGCTGCTGCAGGAGGTGTGCGCGGCCTGGTGCCGCAGCGTCCGCCTGCGCCTGGGCCTGTTCTCGGACGCGGGCGAGTCGGGCGAGCCTCTGGCGCCGACCGAGGGGGTCGACCTGCGGCCGCGGCCGCCGTTCGTGGCGCCGCACGCCGTCTGGGTCAGGTTCTTCGCCGAGCTCGTCGACACGGCCAAGTACTGCAGCGCCGAGAAGGTGCAGCTGCTGGCGGCCATGCTGCACCGCACGCTCGACATGCGCGTCGGCGCCACGCCCGCGCCGATGTCGCGCCACGTCGAGGCCGTCGGCGTGAGGTTCAAGCTGCTGTCGTGCGGGCTGGCGCTGCTGCAGGCGGACGTGCTGCCACGGGGCCTGGCCAAGAGCGTGCTGCGCGAGCGCGTCTACCGCGCCGGCCTCGACTACTTCTGCCGCCCGCCGCAGAGCCCGACCCAGAACCAGGACGCGCTGCGCGAGGACGTGGCCGCGCTGGCCCGCTTCTGGTCCGCCATGCACTCGGACAAGAAGTACCTGCAGGAGAGCGCCGTCGCCGGCTGGGACTCGCGCCGCGTCGCCGGCACGCCGACGCCGCCCGCGCAGCAGCAGCAGCCGCCGCCGCACTTCTGGATCAACACGGTGCCGCTGTCGGCGTCGGCGTCGGCCTCGGCCTCGGCCTCGGGCACGTTCAGCAAGCGCTCGTCGCGACCCGCGCGCCGCCCCGACCCCTCCTCCGCCGACGGCTTCGTGCGCGGCTACATGAAGAAGCGCAGCCTCGTGCTCGAACTCATGGCCGTCGAGATCGAGGCGCTGCTCGTCTGGTACAACCCGGGCCAGCGCCCCGAACTCCAGATCCAGCTCGACGACGGCGGCAAGCTGGGCACGTGGCGCACCAAGGCCGGCCAGGAGCGCACCTGGCGCGAACTGCTGCGCCTCGCCTGGGACGTCGCTCCGGAGCTGGCCGTGCACCTGCCGGAACGCGCGCGCCATCTGCGCGACCAGATGGCCGGCTGGCTGCGCGACCTCGTGCGCGACCGCCCTGTGGCCGTCTCGGCCATCCCGGAGGCGCTCCAGTACCTCGTCACCACCGAAGCCATCCTCAAGGACGCGCCCGAACTCGTGCACGCGCTCACCTGGGCGCGCGTCTCCCCGGTGCAGGCGCTGAGCTACTTCTCGCGCCAGTACCCGCCGCACCCGATCACGGCCCAGTACGCCGTGCGCGTGCTCGCCTCCTACCCGGCCGACGCCGTGCTCTTCTACATCCCGCAGCTGGTGCAGGCCATCCGCCACGACGCCATGGGCTACCTCGTCGAGTTCATCCGCGCCACAGCGCGCCGCTCGCAGGTCGTCGCGCACCAGCTCGTCTGGAACATGCAGACCAACAAGTACGTCGACGAGGAGGCCACCGTCAAGGACAAGGACCTGCACGACGTGCTCGACGGCCTCGCCGCCGGCATCGTCGGCGCGCTCTCCGGCCCGGCCAAGCGCTTCTACGAGCGCGAGTTCGCCTTCTTCGACGCCATCACGGCCATCAGCGGCGAGATCCGCCCCTACCCGAAGGGACCCGAGCGCAAGCGCGCCTGTCTCGAGGCGCTGGCCCGTGTGCGCGTGCGTCCCGGTTGTTATCTGCCCAGCAACCCGGAAGCCGTCGTGCTCGACATCGATTTCAACTCTGGCACCCCCATGCAGAGCGCTGCCAAGGCTCCTTACCTGGCACGCTTCCGCGTCCTCCGTTGCGGCATCTCCGAACTAGAACGGGTCGCCATGAACGTCCCCGACGAAAACGAAACGTCGACCGTCGTTGCTCCTCCACCCCCGCCACCACCCGACCACCTCTCCTGGCAAGCGGCCATCTTCAAGGTGGGCGACGACGTCAGACAGGACATGCTCGCGCTGCAGGTCATCGGCATCTTCCGCAACGTCTTCCGGCAGGTCGGACTGGACCTGTACCTGTTCCCGTACCGCGTGGTCGCGACGGCGCCCGGCTGCGGCGTCATCGAGTGCGTGCCGGACGCCAAGTCGCGCGACCAGCTCGGCCGCCAGACCGACATCGGCATGTACGAGTACTTCATCAAGGAGTACGGCGACGAGAACTCGCGCGAGTTCCAGGCGGCGCGCCGCAACTTCGTCGTCTCGATGGCGGCCTACAGCGTCGTCGGATTCCTGCTGCAGATCAAGGACCGCCACAACGGCAACATCATGCTCGACCGCCAGGGCCACATCGTGCACATCGACTTCGGTTTCATGTTCGAGTCGTCGCCGGGCGGCAACCTCGGCTTCGAGCCCGACATCAAGCTCACCGACGAGATGGTCATGATCATGGGCGGCAAGATGGAGGCGCAGCCGTTCCGCTGGTTCTGCGAGCTCTGCGTCCAGGCCTACCTGGCCGTGCGCCCCTACCAGGAGGCCGTCGTCTCTCTCGTCTCGCTCATGCTCGACACCGGCCTGCCCTGCTTTCGCGGCCAGACCATCAAGCTGCTCCGCGCGCGCTTCTCGCCCAACTCTTCCGACAAGGAGGCCGCCACCTACATGATGTCCGTCATACGCAATTCCTATCTCAACTTTAGGACCCGAACCTACGATATGATTCAGTATTATCAGAACCAGATACCATATTAAACCATATTGTATTTATTTCCTGTAAACTTAAATAAAATATTATAACATTCTAACGGTCGTCTTTGAAACCGAGGAGGCCGGTCAAACAGTTTGCAGAACGACCAGTGCAAAGATGTCGGTAATGTTATGAAGGTAATCGATATAATATAAAAACTGTTATTATTGACTTACTTCGATCAAGGCAAGCAGTCACAATTCTGACGATGAGTAAAAGTAACATTCTACAATCTTTAGAATTGTTTTAACATTTCTGTCTAATTCATCCCGTAGCAATTCTATAG